>VMDO01024880.1:0-29045 GCA_007922755.1 Pedetes capensis | reverse complement strand
ATAATCAAATTTAATGCAGGATAAGTGGTTTTGTTTCCCAAAAGTTGAAATAGTCTTTAAGTTTTCAGCATCAAAACTATCATCTTAAGGAAAGTAGTAAACATGTTCCTATTTAAGTTGTAACTTCAGACCTATTATATTACAGGTTGACTCTTGAGAGACACCTTGAAAAGTGGAGAAACCATAAATTTTGTAATAGCTACAGCATTTTTTACTGAAATAAATATGTTTAGGCAATTGCAATAACATGATTAAGATAGGATATATGGAGTTAATTGAAATAAATGTTTATCTTTCCAGTGCATTGGTTATGTGGCCCTGGAGAAAATTAAATTGTATTTCATTTCATTGTAGTTCACAAGGTGCAATGTGCTACATGATTTCAAAGCAATGTCTAAGTGTTATTTTACTCTCAGAAGTCAATATTTAAGTTTTGTCACCTGATATATTTTTAACCTAAAAAAATGCATGTTCTCAAATTAACAGAATATGTATGCTATAGAGGAATCAAGTGGTTGACAATGTGATATTTGTATGACTAGTTTATCTTCAAAAACTGTGAAAAAGTGAATTAATATTACATATTCCAAAACTATTTAAAATTTACTTAAGAGATATGTGTTTTAAAATGAAGTAGTCTACATCAGTTTAAAATGGAATGAATAGAATTTTTTTAGAAAAATAAATTCTGTCAAGGTAGAGGGATAAAGAAGGAGAGGATGATCTCAATGTAAATGATGCAACTTCATTAGTACATGGAAAACTTGGGGAATATAACCCAAATATGCATATATTTTACTACATATTATTCAAAAAGTTCCCTTGACCTTGTAAGTTGATAAAAGTGTAACCAAAAATGATGTGATATGATAGTTGCACAAAGGAAAAAGCCAATGCTGTATGACTCGGCACCCGACCAACGCTTAACAATAAAGGGACAAAAAAATAATAAGTAAAATTTTTAAAAAATAAAAAGAGGGACCTGGCCTCATCCCCGTAAAACATCTCCACACACAAAAAAGTTTGATTTCTGATACCTAATTGTTTTTTTCCACCAATCCAATCAAGAATGTCAATCTATATGTGCCCCAATTATACCTTACAATGAATAATACAGAAAAACTGCTGTTTTTAGGTGCCATGGAGTTGGTGTCCAACTCACCCTATGTACAATAGATGAAACAGTATTGTTAAGCTTCTTAGCTGTTCATAGGGTTTTCAATGGCTAATTATTATTTTTTGGGGGGAGAGGGTTGCCAGGCCCTTCTCCCAAGCTTGCAGCACCTGGTGTTCCCAGGCAGTCTCCCATCAAAGTACTAACTAGGTCTGACCCTACTTAGCTTCCAAGATCTGATGAGATCTAAGGCCACAGTAGAACAGAAGGGTAAAAAATAAATAAATAAGTAAATAAATACATTCACTCATATGGAGGATATATGATATAAGGTACTAATAAACACGTTACTATTTACAATTCTGAGGATCTAAATTTTAAAGCCTTCATAAAAGGTATTTTTAAATTTATTAACTCCTTAAAAGTATGAAATTATGAAGAGTAGTATATAAGAATAATTATGAAAGTCCATTTAGCGTGTTCTTGTAAATCATAAAGGTATGTGTTATAAACATTCAGAAGTGAGATTTTATGAAATCAATTTTAAAGTGGGTAAAATGTAAAGGAAATTCTAAACTCTGCAATAATTATTCCTTGTTTATTGTCTTTCCTCTTTCTGAAAGGCAGAAAGTAAGAGATGCAAGTAGTCTTCAAATCTGACAAAAACTGGTCATTATATACTTTTCAGTGTACGTCTTTTTCAGTCTCAGGGATCTAATGCACCTTTTATATGCTTTACTTATTTATCAAAATAGTTGTATCAAATTAACTTTGCCATATCAAATTAACTTTGCCATATCAAATTAACTTTGCCATATCCAATGTGCCTGCAGCCATAGCCCTGTGGCATCCGATCCCATCAGATCTCAGAAGCTAAGCAGGGTCGGGCCTGGTTAGTACTTGGATGGGAGACTGCCTGGGAACACCAGGTGCTGTGGGATTAGGAGACCAACCCGGCAACCCACTCCCAAAAATCAATCCGCCATTGAAAACTCTATGACCAGCAGAGAAGCACTGACAATAGTGTTTCTCCTGTTATTCGTAGGGTCTCTATGAGTTGGATGCCCACTCCACGGCACCTAACAACAACAGCATAGCATATGTGATCATGCTGACTCGATGGCACATAACAACAACATATCCAATGTTATCATCATATTTAACATAGAGATTATTTCTCCGTAGGATAATTATAAAATTTATGTCCTAGAAGTGGCTCAGTTGTTGTAAAGGGATTATTTTCATGACATGGTCTCTAAATTGTATTATTTTAATATCTAAAATATATTAAAGAGAAAAGTACTTCATTGTTTTCTCATCAAATTATGTTATCCTGTAATTGGGAGATAGACTTAGCATATCCACAGTTGTTTTTGTAGCTCTTCAGGAAAAGCACAAGTGGATAACCCTGAAAATAATCTTTACAAATATCCTGTTGGGCCGGGCACGGTGGTGCACATCTGTAATCCCAGCAGCTCAGGAGGCAGAGTCAGGAGGATCACAAGTTCGAGACTAGAGGCAGTCTGCGTAACTTAGCAAGATCCTGTCTCAAAAAGTAAAAAATGGACTGGGGGTGCAGCTCAGTGGTGCAGCACTGGCAGAGCATGCAAGCTCTAGGCCCTGGGTCCAACCCTCAGTATCACCAAAAAAAAAAAAAAAAAAAAAAAACCTGTTGGCCTTACCCTTTTAGAGTGAGAGAAAAGATTTTAGGATTAGTGTGGCCATTTCACAGTAGGAGAATTTTTCTTTTCTCTAAAATAATAATATCAATAGAAAGATCTAGCAGGAAAAAAATGTTATTTTAATTTCAAGTGTTTTAAAATAATTTCCTGGATCTTGTTCATCAAATGAGGATATACATAAATCATTTGATTTTATTAGATTTTTCTGACTTTTTTCCTACCGTAAGGCCGAATATAAGCTGTCCTATTCAATAAATATATTAGGTCTCAGCCAAAATGGATTGAAGTTTATTCCCTAAAATAAATGATATCCAAGATAATACATGATAAGAATTTAAGAGTTATAATTTCTGTAATCTGAAAATTAATAAGTGTCAGGGTGCCAATTTCATAAGCGAAAAAGAAAATTTGTGATTTCTCTCTTAAGAATTTATGTTTATTATCAAAAATTTTAACTGACAGTGGCGGGTGCAGTGGTGAACGCCTGTAATCCCAGTGGCTCGGGAGGCAGAGACAGGAGGATGTCAAGTTCAAGATCAGAGGCAGTCTGGGTAATTTAGCGAGACCCTGTCTCAGAAAAGTAAAAAAATTGGCTGGGGGAGCAGCTCAGTGGCCCAACACTTGCAAAGCATGCAGGCACAAGGCCCTGGGTTCAACTCCCAGTACCACAAAAAAAAAAAAAAAAAAAAAAAAAAAAAAAAAAAAAAAAAAAAAAAAAAAAAAAAAAATTAACTGACAAACATCAACCAGAGAATATAAATTGTATAAATTGCACAGAGCTAGCTTGATATAGAGGAAAAGTGGGTTCTGAAGTGAATTGATTGGATTTGAATCTCAATCACATTCCTATGGTTACCTTAGCCTCAAATATACTGTATAGACTGTAGGACATCAATTACCTCACCATGTAAGGGGTAAATGATATATTTCTTTTAAGTGTATTTAAATTCAACCTCAAGGAGGAAGAGGTTTTCAGTAAACATCAATTGCCTTTGAAAAGGGAAACATTTATAAACCTTAGTGAACAAGGGACTAGAAGTTTGAGAACAAACTCTACAAAATATTAGGATAAAAGAACCTAAGATAAAGCCCCAAAACTTGAAAAAAAAATTCCTATAGAGAAATGCCTCCATTCAATATAAATACAAAATCGCAATGAGTAAATATATCATTTTATTATTGCAGTTTCATATGGATGATCCCATAAAGTTACAACAAATCTTTATCTTTATCAAATAATTATATTAAATGGAATTACTCATATCAACTAAAACAAATTGCAACAATCCCCCCAAATTAATCAAATAGTACACAAAACAGTTATATAAAGAAATATGATTACTTTGATCATGATTTCTTAATGAAATGACAACTTTAATTAAAGTTGCAAGAGAATGTTTATGAATACTCATGGAAAACACTTTGGAAATATATTTCCCTGTGCTAATGAACTCCAATGAATAGATGAGAAAAGTGAAAACATAATATTCTAAAGATTAATAACAGGAAAAAACTTGCAAATAACTAAAGGGCCTGCTGAAATTAGTGAACATCTGGCAATTAATTACTTTTATTTGAGAAAGTAAATTCAATGAACCAAAAAGTTTATGCATTTGCCCATTAACTAGTCATCCTTCAATTTAAATTTTCAGTAAACACTTCTAAGAAAAAGTTATTTCTCACATAAATAAAATAAATTTAAAAAGTGCTGGAAATGCATTGATTCTTGTACTATATTGAATTTTAATAAAAATTAATATCAGCATGTTTTTGTTTTTAAGTCCTTAGTGTTTTATGTACTAAATACATACTTTGTAAAGTCATTGTTAGTAAAGTTAGTATGTAATAAAACAACAAGTACCACCATTTTGTATTTAAAAGATAATCTAATGCATAGAAGTGGCCTGCATACCACTGTGGTGTCCAATCCCATCAGACGTCGGGAGTTAAGCGGGGTCAGGCCTGGTTAGTATTTGGATGGGAGACCACTTGGGAACACCAGGTGCTGTAGGCTTGGGAGAAGGACCTGGCAGTCCACTCCCCAAAAAACAATCAGCCATTAAAAGCCCGATGAATAGCAGAGAAACACTAACAGTACTGTTTCACCTCTTGTACATAGGGTCCCTATGAGTCTGACACAGACTCGAGGGTACCTAACAATAACAACAATGCATAAAAGTAAAACGAAATTACATATAAAATTTTTAAAGGTATTAACATCTACACTGAAGAACTCATGAATGCTAATGAAAAGATTTTGAGGTGTCAATATTTATAAATGGAAGAATTGTAGGATAGCAGATAAAAATTCACATAATTAAAGAGTTATAAAATATCAAAAATAAATTCACACAATAAGAAAAATAAAAATGAAATTGTGGCAATCTATGAGGTATATTTTCTGCCATAATTTTAGCCATATTACATGCCACAGAGTATATTTGCTATTCACTTAGTCAATTCAATATTTAAAGAAATTAGTAGATCCCAATACTTCTAAAATATTATCATAATTGTACCTTGAATTTTTTAAAGTCCTTTTACTCAGCATCATTTCCTTTACCTCATTATGGCCTCTTGTAAATGGCAGGACCAGTATCAAATTAAATACTCTTAAGCTATAATGATGATACACCCAGGTTCAATATTAAGGAAAAGGGCAAGGCAAACATAACTGTTTATTCATGGGAATTTTAACACATCACATAGTATTGTACTCAAAAAGTAGATTTGGGATGGTTGAAGGCCTCATTATTTAAAAGTTGGCATAAGGATTTCTCCACCAAGGTAAGAACAGAAAATCTCACAGGTAAATCTAATGCTTCAATTCACATTAAGTGGGTCTTTGAGTCCTCAAGGTATCTGCCATTTTAATAATAGCTAATAATAGCTGTAGGGTATTTAAAACTGAGAACATATTTTTAAAACTCTCACTCCCCTATCTAATTTGAACAATCAATACCTTTACTAAAGTTGGCTGACAAACTTCGTTTCCGTATTTGCTTAAGAAGTACCAGTAATCATCATCATGCATTTTCCTTGAGATACAAGGTAAAACTTTAAAACATGGTTAAGAGCTTTTTCCTACTAAAATGTTTAATTTTATTATGAGGACAATATATTACTAGTTTCGTTGAAATCTAATTACAAAATCTTGTGTAGTCCAAAGATGTTTTTTTGAAAGGCATTCAAAATGTCTTTTCATTCTGGGCAAGGGTTACTTACTATAAAAGATGCATTTAAGCACTACATAGAGGTTAAACAAAATGAAGCTCAGTACACACAAAAGCCTAGCTGTCTGAGATCAGAGTATATTCGCTACCATTAAAATTTTTTTAAGACCAACCATAATGGAAAAGAAGCAAATTTTAGATATGTAAAGAAAGGACAAAATGAATATTTAAATATAACCTGAAACATTATTAATTTGATATTTGAAAGCAACCAGATTTTAATTATTGTTTTTCTCATTCTCATTAAATTGAAATATTAACAATAGTGTTCTCCAAATAATTTTGGTTGCTATGACCTTGCAAGCTTTAAATTGAATACTGAGATTAATATATTCAAATATATAATTTTTCAAATGATAGCAAAGGTTCTCTGAATCAACAAAAAAATGAAGATGCAGTTCATAGGGAAAATAAAGGAAATGAATCATTCTCAAATGGAACCATGAAGCCTAATTTATTTGTGCTTATTACTCTTTCTGATGTATAATAAGCAGTGGCAATCATGTTAGTCATTTTTGATAGATTATACATATTCATTAAGAGAATAGAAAAGGAAAATGAACATTCTTCAAACTAGATATTTAAAATCAGCACTTTAAACTTATTTTAATGTCATGAATTTCAATGTAGTTACCAAATCTTGTTATCAACAAATATAGTTCTATTACCAACAAATATAGTTCTAAAATATATTATAGTTTCAAAATGTGAATTACACAATACAACAGGGAACTCTTAAACAGTCTATAAGTGGCATAAAGATGAATTACAGGTAATGATCCTGAATAGAGGAGGGCTTATTTTATCAGAATTAATAGTCTGTAGACTTCACTGAGTATCATAGAATTATCATGCCAAATATTTTTGAGAGCTAACTCCAAATATATTCACATATATGAATATATATAACACTATATAACTGTATATAACTATATATAATTATACATAAAACTATAACTATATATAACTATATATGTATATGTGTGTATGTGTACGTGTGTGTGTATATATATATGTGTATATATATATATATATATATATATATATATATATATATATATAAAATTTGCTGCTGTTGAGTTGCATCAGACTCAGCGATCCTAGGTATAGCAGACAAAATACTACCCAACACTGTGCCATGCCCAAAACTATTGTCAGTGCTTCTGTGCAATTGATAGGGTTTACAGTGTCTGATTGTTTATTGGGAGTGGACTGCCAGGTCCCTTTCCTAAGCCTACAGCACCTGGTATTCCCAGGCAGTCTCCCATCCAAGGACTAACCAGGCCCAACCCTACTTAGTTTCCAAGATCTGATGGGATTGGACGACACAGTGGTATGGCTGAAGGTATATGTATATCATACACAGGTGCAGGTGCGCACACAAACACACAATATGAAGTTTTAACTATTATTTTTAAAGGGTGAAATGATTTTGATGTTTTTGAACAAATTACTCATTTGTGATTCAGAATCTGGTCTTTGAGTGTTTCCAATAGAAATTTTTAAAGTTTAGAGACATCTTCCTTGATTCATCAGAAAGGTATTTTTTATACCTAAGGCTTATGAGTTTAATATCATTTCAATATTTCCAGGTCAAATTACAGAATTGTTTTCTTCTACTTACCAAATATATTAAAGTTATGCACAAAATGTATTACCATACAACATAAGGCAACATCTTTTATCATATTTAATAAAAGAAAAAGCTATAGTATAGTAATGTATGTGAAAAAATTACCCAACTTTATTTTTCTTGATTTCTAATTTTCTCTTATTTCTTTAACAATGATGTGAACGTTCATTAGGAATATTATATGCACATGTAAAAATATGAAATATGAGACAGATCTATTGAGAACAAAATAAGAGCACTCCACTATTTGCACAGTGAGTAAGCTGATAACTGTTCTACAGAATGCACAGAACAAGGATGAAGATGATAGTATCAACTTACACTTGCATTTTGCTGCACAGAGTTCAAAATGTGCTCAAGTAGTTATCTTATTTGATTTTTCATAATAAATGTAGCAAACTGCACTTAACTTCAACAATATGAAATCTTAAAATACATGTCACATATCATAGATGTTTATGCATTAAACAAAAAATGGATAATATTTTTTAAATGTAGCCCTGTATTTTCTCTAAAGTATGCATTACTTTCATTTTAGACTGCTTTTAGAAAAGCCTATACAGAAAAAGAAATAGTGAATTAGGAAAGGGTAAATTCTTCTTTTACTTATTAATATACTTTGGCCTTTAGTATTAATTTAAAATATAGAGAAACAAAAATTAACAAATAAGAATGCTGTATGTAGCCAGTTTCTTCTCTTAGTAGTGAGATCAAATAAAGTGCTGAAAAAATGCCATAAGCCCATACATCTCACCTTTTCAACAGCATGCAAGCTAGAATTCAAGGAGGAATAGGTTACCTAGTTTTATTTTATCATCCCAAGATTTTGAACAAAGAATATTTGTCCTTATTTACTTAAAACTTTCATTTCTAACTTGATAAATTTATCTTTGATTCTAAATTCTTAGAATTATTGCATCCTGGCTTTTAGTATAATCAAGGAAGATAGTAATGTAGAGTGCTGCACCACACTTTCTGAGGACCTGGATTTGATCCTTAGCACCTCAAAAATGGGAGGATATGGCCATCTACTCCCAAAGCAATCTTGAAACAATCAGCCATTGAAAACTCTATGAGGGTGACTCTGAGTCAGACTGACTCAAAGGCACCTAACAACAACAAGGAAAAAATTGCTTTTGGCCACTTTTACCAGTTACAGAATATCAAAATTTTTATTTTGATTGACTTTGAAATGAAAAGTAAAATAAAGAAATTACATATGTACATTCCTGTGATGTCAACCAACTTAAAATACACCTTGTATACCCTAGTACTATAGTTCATTATATGCTTCAAAATCAATTTGCCTTCTGTTTTTTAAAAGGCAAAAAAGAATCTAATTTTAAATACAAAACTTTATATTTTACCTAAATTCTGACAAAGTATGTGCTGAATACCTGACAAGGCAAAATCAATGAGTTACTTAGTTTTTTCTAGTATATGAAGAATATGTCACACAATTCAACAATGATGGTAAATATTAAATGTGTAATGTGTTAAATTCTTAACCTCTTTCATGCCTACTCAGATCAGCAACTCTCAGAAATAACTCAGAATCTGAGAAGGTAAGTTGAAATGTGCTTGGATTACATTCTTTGTGTTATGTAAAAATCTGACTTTTAAGCAACAAATATCTACCATTAGCATAATACATTTTAAATGGTTATTTAATGTTACATGTTTCACATAGCTTAAATAAGTAAATTAAGCCATAAAAGATGGGAAATTTCCATGAAGTATCATCCATTGTATGAACTGACATTAAGGATCCATTTAATTTTTCCCCTTTTTCATTAAACATAGGGTGAAGCATAGTAGGATAAAATTCTCTGGTGGAATTTAACTAGTTTAATCAAATCTATCGTTAAAAGGGCAATATCAGCTCCTTTTTAGTGAAAGAGGAGGTAGCAGAGGTTGTTTATTGTTAATACCCTATAAAGTGACTATAGGGGTCGGGGTTCTGCTCAGTTGGTAGAGTGCTGCTCTGTACTCTCTGAAGCCTTGGTTCTAGCCCCAGCACCACAAAACAGGAGAAGGACATGGCAATCCACTCTCTAAACAAACCAGAAACAATCAGCTATTGAAAGCCCTATGAGAGTTGTTATGAGTCAGACCCAACTTGATGGTATCTAACAACAAAGTGACTATATTAAAACTGATACCACAAAATACAAAATTCATGTTTCCTATAGATGTTGCTTGAAGCTCTTATTTTGCATAAGCAGGTATGGTGGTTTCATACCTAAGTATGAATATGTTCAAATACCTTATAATATTATGTGACATAATTGTGATATTCATGGTCACATATCTCTCAACAACATCTTCACTGGTTGAAAGTGGAAATAAATGTGAGAACTGACTGAGTCAAATGCTGGTTACTCGAAGGGAGTGTCAAATCAGTGCACATCTCTGATGGTAAGTTTTTATGCTAATGTCCTTAAAACACAGCACAAAAGACCAGATATTAGAAATCTGTTTTGAAGACCAAACTATGAATTTCTAGTTGTACAAGTACATGGACATTCACATTCAAATTCACAATTATCAACTCTTAATAAATAAAAAGTCAGCCATGCTTGAATGTTGCCTGCAGCTGTACCACTAAGGCATCCAATTCCATCAGATCTCAGAAGCTAAGCGGGGTGGGACCTGGTTAGTACTTGAATGGGAGACTGCCTGGGAAAACCAGGTGCTGTAGGCTTGGGAGAAGGACCCAGCAACCCACTCCCCCTCCTCAAAAAAAAAAAAAAAAGAAAGAAAAAAAAAAAAAAACCCAGCCATTGAAAACCCTATGAATAGCAGAGAGGCACTGACAATAGTGTTTCATCTGTAGTATGTAAGATTACTGGGTTGGACACTGACTCCATGGCACCTAACAACAACAACAACATACCTGAATGTTATTCCTTAAACTACTTTCATGCCACAATCTAGTGTCAGAAATAAGTGTCAAGTTGTGATCTTCATACATAATTAAAATGAGCATATTCAATTCCTGCAATACAGCCTTGCATTTTTCTAATAATAAATGCAATCTCCCAAACTAAAAATAAAATGTAAGCTTCCAAAAAAAAAAAAAAATTAAGAAGTCAAGAAATATCTCTCGGTCCCTTGAGAAATTTCAAGAAAATAAGTTGTATCTTAAAAGCCTCACATACTTATTATCCTTATAAATAAAGGAGAGTAACAAAAGTAAATAAGAACCTTTTTTCCTTTAGTATATTCTCTTGTTCAACAAAGAAGTCTCAGGGTAGTTTATTGATGGTAAAAGAAACTTGTCTTTTCATTCATTTTCATTCATTTTGTCACATCAAAAATATTTGTTTGTAAGATAGAATACAGTGCCACATATGGAAGTCCGTTATTCACTGAAATACTTATTAAGCATCTAGTATGTGTGTATGGCCTACAGGCATAGCACTGTGGCCTCTCATCCTGTCAGATCTTGGAAGCTCAGCGTGGTCAGGCCTGATTAGTACTTGGATGGGAGATGACGTGGGAACACCAAATACTGTAGGTTTGGAAAAAGGACAGGACAACTCACTTCCAAAAATCAATCAGCCATTGAAAACCCTATGAATAACAGAGAAACACTGACAATAGTGTTTCACCTGTTTTACTTAGGGTTGCTATGAGTCAGATACCCATTCGATGGCACCAAACAACAACAACAACAACAACAACAATGTGTGTATGCCGCTCTCTCTAAAGGTCAAAACACATTTTAGCTAGAACAATACAATGTACTTACCTGGTAGAACTCACATTCAAGTTGGGAAGTCAAAAATCATGAAGAAAATAAAACATTGTAAAAGAATAGCAAGTGACGAGGGACAGAAATGAAGAGGAGTAACTTTAGATAGGGCAATTAGGGAAGACCTCTTGAAGGCAAGACCTCCTCTACAAATCACTGGCTCTGACACTTGAGTTAAAGAGCCAAAAGCGGTTGTTATTCCCTATCTGTAGATGATGACAGAAATGCGTGACAAAGATTGATGAAATTGTGTGTGATTTTCACTCTTTAATAATCAATGTCTGCAAGGCATTAGGCATATTAAAAATCTTTGGGTTTATTAAGGTAAAAAAGAAACATTGTTTTATGCTATGGTACACACCTATAATCCAAGTGACTGAGGCAGACGGATCTCAGGTTTGAGGCCAGAGGCAGCCTGTGCAATTTAGTGAAATCCTGTCTTAAAATAAAACTTTTTGAAAAGGGACTGAGCATATAGCTCAGTGTTAGAGCATTTACTTAGCATTTGCAAGGCCCTGGATTCAGCGTCCCAGTACGGGGGAAAAAAAGTAAACCATAGACACTTGATTAATATATATATATATATAAAATACATATATGTATATACATATATATGTATATCATATTATTATATAATATATTATTATATTATATTATATATAATATATTATATATTAATATATACATTATATATTATTATATATGTATATACATATATGTATTATATATGTATATACATATATTATGTATATTATATGTATATACATATGTATATATGTATATGTACATATATGTAATATGTATATACATATAATATACATATATTATATGTATATTAAATAAACATATATAGGATTATATTATATATATTAATTTTCTATAATGAACATCTATATAATAGATGTTCCTTATAGAATTTCCTTATAAAAAATTATAAAATGCATAGAAAGATGCAAAGAAAGTAACACTAGAACACTAATACATAGGGAAATAACTAAAAGTATCCTCTTCATTTCTTGGGGGTGAGAAATAGGTCAGCTAGTGATCATGTGGCAAAGACATGACAGAGCTGTGACTGGAAATCATACTTCCTGATCCTCAGCCAAGTTTGCTTTCCAGTAATACATACCAATTCATAAATCTAATTGAGAAATGTTCATTTTGATGTAAAGCTTCTATAAAATGGAGCCAATTTTAATACTCATTAAAACACATTATAATCCAGAAAAGAAATTACTTAAAAAGAATATGAGAAGAAAAATCTGTTCAGAGACCAAAATTTTTAAAAAAGAGAAATTTCTTGAATATGCCCCTACACTAAGACAATTTCATTACCATCCTTAAGTGATAAAAACTGAGCTTACTCTCTTGCAATAGGTATGAAACACAGGTACACATTGAAAAGTTTAGCTGCATTTTTTAAAGCTATATACAGAAGAGGTGGATTTTACATATTTAAGCAGGTAGTAAGAAAATGAATTTCTATACTTTAGAAAGAAATAACCTACTTTGAAAAGCCAACAACAGCATGAAGCTACAGCCACAGCACTGCAAACAATTACAGGTAGACTGAGGGTGAGAAAGGACTTTGAGTAAGAGCTAATTTTATTAGTGTATGAAGTTGGCAGAGGCCCTTGGGTATAAATTAGACTTGACAGCCCACTAACTCAAAATATATTTTCCTCTGTTTTGGCTGCCACATCCTCACACATAGCACACTACTGGGTAAGTTAAGGGCATATTGAAGGTCTCTGTTACAGTAGAAGTGTATTGGAAAAGCCACCTTAAACCATTCTCATCTTTATGCCACTTCATTTGTCTTATGGACCCTAATGAAGACAGAGATTTGAATAAATAGAATCTGTAGAAAACATTAAGAGAAAGGACCAAAAGTAAATGAGGACACTAGCTCCAGAACAAAGAACTTGCAGTAGAATACGAAATGTTGGGGCAGGTGCTACTTGCTTATATCAGATGGAGGAAAGTATGAGGACAGATGTGGTTCCAGTGAGAGAAATATTGGAAAAGCAATAATATTGTTTACCTTCTTCATAAAGTATCTACTCATATATTCTGTGACTCTTCTTATTCCATTTCATTTTTCCACATCTTTCCATCATCTGCTGCTTTCATGCTTTGTTTACCAAATATTTATTCTCTTTCTATCCTCTTCAATCAAGAATTTTGCCAGTAAAGAAATCCAATCCCAAGTATGTATCTCATATCAGAACTCACCTTGGCATGATGACTGACAGAGGAGAAGATTATACTATATTTAACAGTGCTTCAGGATAAATGAGACCGGAGAGACCCTGGAGGCAAGTTCAGGAGAATTTATTACACTGATGCATTGGCCCAGTGGAATCTTTTCCAAAGACTGAGCTCTGAACAAGGGAAGCTCAGACTTTTCATAGGTTCCTGAGGTGAGGAGGGCTTACAAAAGCAAGAGGAGGCTGGGACTAGCACAGAAAAAAAAAAAAAATAGGAAAAGCAGAGTGTGAATACAGAAGCAGGAAAGGGGCAATAACTCACCTACTGACCTGCAAGGGGGAATAAGGGAAAGACATGAACTCCTCTAAAATGAGAACAAAAAGCTAGTCAGTCATTCTGCAGTTGTTTAGTTAAAGAACAGGTCCAGCTCATCACAAGAATACAGTATTTGAAAGGTTTCGTTCATGAAACCATAAAGGCTCACACAAACTACCTTGGTAGCAATTTAAGCAGGTATCAGCGAAAACCTCAGGAAGACAGGCAGCTGTTATTAGCAGAATTCACTAGGACATTTGTAAGAAACCAAAATGATTTAGACACACATTATTTGTAACATGGTAAGCAACCTTTAGCTAAACAATGGTGCTTTAATAAGGAACGACTTTATTGCTTTACTAAGGAGAGAGGGGGGTCTTTCTTTGGGGACCTGTTCTACTAGTAGTACAGTGATTATGTAACTTATTGTCCAAACCAGGCCATTTTTTACAAATCAAAGGATGCACTATGAATAATTAACAATGGTACAAAACATCTACCCAGGGTTTTCCACACAAATCAGGGTCACACTAGCTACTAACTCATGTTGTTGTTGTTGTTAGGTGCCATCGAGTCGTGTCCAACTCATAGTGACCCTCATAGGGTTTTCAATGGCTGACTGTTTCGGGATTGCTTTGGGAGTGGATTGCCAGGCCCTTCTCCCATTTTTGCGGTGCTGGGAATTGAACTTGGGACCTCAGAGACTGCAGGGCGGCGCTCTGCCAACTGAACTAAATCCCAGCCCCTACTAACTCATAGCTGGCAAAAATCAGCTTTCAATCCCACTCTCTATGGCAAAAGAGACTATCATTCTAGTCACCAGAGTGAAGATGGAATATAAAACAGACAACTGGAGACCAGGAAAAGTACTGAAAGATGCCGCCTGCCTGGTCTTCAAGGTGGTGGCAAAAGTTAGCTTTTCTGAAACAGCAGTTTTTAATTAGAAAGATTTGAATAAGTGCATCTTTAAAATAATGATAAAAAGACATGACTACTTCATAAGAACATCCCCAACTGTAAAAATTGTCAGGTTCTGGGGTTTAAGAGTTATGTTTGGTGTTTTAATACATAAGTCAGAATTTAAGGAACTCCTTTCCATCACCCATTTGGCCCAAGCTGCAATGAATATTTATATTGGGGAGTGAAAGAAAATTGGGTCAGAATTCTACCATGTTTTGTTTTACTGCATTCCTGTTGCCTTTGAACAATTGGTGAGGAAACTTTGCAAAATCCTTCCCCCTACACACACATCTGAATTCTTATTGCAATTTTGATGACAATTCACCTTCAGGAGTTTACACCTAATGATAGACTTGTGCAGAGCCTCTACCATCCAGGCAAAATTTCCAACACATGTGGGCCTAATGGTTCCAGCTGCCTTCCTGAACTACCTTGAGCCTAACCTTTTCCAGCAAGACACCCTCTCTCTCTTATATCATTCATCTCTGGAAAATCTTGTGATTGAATTGGCCTTTTTATTCTGCCTTACTTCCTCTACTCTCCTTATTTGTTTATTTATCTTGTTTCTAAATGACATGTTAAAAAAAACTTTATCTACATTAAAATGTGATATAGAAAACTTCCAAAGAATTTTTCATCAAAATTAGCATATAATTCAGAACTAAAGTCCTAATAGCTTGGAGAAGAGATGGCTGATGATAATAATTTGGTAACCACCTCTATTTTTAGAGGGCAATGACAGGTAAGTTACTAAGCAATTGTATTTCATTTCTATTAGAATGGAAAAACCTGGAACAGTCTTAAATTTTAAAACAAGTTTCCTGGTGGAGGAAGCTAATTTGCTGTCAGAAACATATAACTCTCTAATATTTTATCATGAGTGACTTCTCTTAGAATATTTAAAGAACAGAGCAGTCATGTTTTCTTTTGAGTTTTCATGAGTGGATTTGCCATTGCAATAAAATGTACTGGTTCCTAAATTTTATTCCCAAGCAAAATTTCTGACATCCTGATCATTTTAAGTCACTGCATATCAAATTTATTACAAAATTAAGAAATTAAAGTATCTATCAAACAGATTTTCTTCTAAAGGTTTGTTTCTGATCATCAGTCAGTTGGTCAACAAAATCTAATAAGCACATAATAGGGCAAATTTTTCTCCTTAAAGATAACAGCTATGTCTATGAGCATAGTTAGGAGTCTATAAATATTTGATGGGTAAAGTCATGAGCAATGTTAAGTTATCCCTAGCATAAGAGAAGAAAGGATGTTTGTCATAGGAGAGATTAGAACTCATTGTGTATTTTATAATCTTGGACTAAATTGATTCAGGTGTGGATATTCTCCGGTTGATATCTCTTATTGATTTATGCCTCTTATTGTGGTAACTCATTTATATTCAAAAGAAACTCTCCACTTAAAGAGTAAGCCTGAAATCACGTAGGACTGTGGTTTCCTAGAGAAGTCAGAGCTAAATGTGGTTTTGTAATGTTCTAATTATAAGATCTTAAGATTCTTGGCAACAACCAAAGAAGAATTTCATGCTAACTGTTCCAGTGTTAATAAAAAGCACACTTTTACTTGGTCCCATAAAGGTCGTTAAATTGCCCTTTCTTTAATTAAAGAACTTTGTAATTGGAAAAATTACCTGACATAGATCCATAGAATTTTAGAATTAGAAAAGAACATTTTAGAACACATTTTAAAAGAACAGCTGTTGGAGAAGTGAATGTCTTTGTAGATAAGGAAACTGATAACAGATTGAGACTGTAATTTGCTCAAGGTGACTGGCTTGTTCAGGAAGGAGAATAAGGGCAGATTTCCTTTGGAATAGTTGCTGGTACAGAGTCTGGTCATTCTAATCTATTGCTTTGCCTAAATTGAGATCCAGTTTCTATTATGCAAGTTGAATCATAGAACTGAGGAAAATTTTAGAAGTTTGTTCTTGTTTGTTATTGGAAGAAGTCACCTTTTTGCTTATCTTAAAAAAATTATAATATATATAATCATTTATCATATATATATATATATATATATATATATATATATATATATATATATGGGGCTGGGATTTAGCTCAGTGGTAGAGCACTGTGCTGAGGTCTCTGAGGTCCTGAATTCAATTCCCAGCACTGCAAAAATGGGAGAAGGGCCTGGCAATCCACTCCCAAGGCAATCCCGAAACAGCCATTGAAAACCCTATGGGGGTTGCTATGAGTTGGATACTGACTCTACAGCACCTAACAACAACTGTGTGTGTGTGTGTGTGTGTGTGTGTGTGTGTGTGTGTATATATGTTGTTTATATATATATGTTGTTGTTGTTGCTGTTGTTGTCTACCGCACCTAACAACAACAACAAATATATATATATATAACAAATATATATATATATATATTTGTTGTTGTTGTTGTTGTTGTTGTTGTTAGGTGCCACTGAGTCGGTATCTGACTCATAGCGACCCCCATAGTGTTTTCAATGGCTGTTTCAGGATTGCCTTGGGAGTGGATTGCCAGGCCCTTCTCCCATTTTTGCGGTGCTGGGAATTGAACTCGAGACCTCAGAGACTGCAGCGCAGCGCTCTACCAACTGAGCTAAATCCCAGCCCATATATATATATATATATATATATATATATATATATATATATATATATATATATATATATATAGTATTTACCTCTTAGAGACGTGATTAAATTAAGTCAGAATTAGAAATACATAATACCTAGTCATGGTAAGGGAGAGAAAGGGAACGATCAATCAGTCCTATGTTGTAAAATGCCATGTTCTCCTTCCATGACATACATTTCTCTTCACATTGTGTTTAGGCAAATTGTGTTTTCCTGTAACAGAGCCCAAAGAAGCCAAGCAACAATTAAACTATTGCTGCAATCAATTCAGAGTGGCCAAGATGTGCAGATTTTCAAAAATGATGAATACACTGGTTCTGGGTGTGGTTTTCAAAGAACTTCAAGGCACTGACATTTGAGTAGTAATTACAGGTACCTATAGGACCTCTACACAAGGTAGAAGAAATTTAGATACTCTTAGGGAACTCCTTGGCATTTAAATTCGATTTACTGGCTCATCAGATGTTATTGATTTCTTTTCTGGCTAATGAAATAGAAGCTTTCATTTCCTTATTCATTACATTATGTAAACTCCTGCCAAAAATCACTTAGAGGCTTTACTTTGCTAACACATGAAACTAAGAGGGCTCCTGATGCACTTTTGCTTCCCAAGAGAGATTTCGCTCCTTAGTAATGTTGTACAGATCATTTTTTCTTCAATCATACTGCCTTGTCTGGAATGCGTGGTGCATAGTGCAGGGTTTAACTTTTGTTCCAAACTTTGGAGAGAGAGACAGTGACAGAGATGTGTTTACTGAAGAATAGTACATTAATATCATATGCTCAAACTCCTGTCATTGTTAGTCTACATTTTCCATAAAGAAATACCTGTCTGTCACTTCACTCCCTCCCCCTTAGAATAAGTTCATTTATCATAAGTTTCTTCCCTTAACATCTTTATTCCCAAATCCCCTCAATCTTACTTAGAATATAAACTATTCATTTATCACAAGTTTCTTCCCTTAACATCTTTATTCCCAAATCCCCTCAATCTTACTTAGAATATAAACTATTATTAACACTTACTAGACGCCCATTATTTTTTCTTTCTCTTCAACTACGTTTATGCTTTGGATTCTGATTTTAATTAGAAAATTCTTTCCTTACAAAAAGATATATGTGTCATCCCATACAAATGTCTTTTGTTCTTTCTTCAGTACATTCCTTAATGTATAAAAGAGAGATCAATCCCATTGTGGATAACAACTGGTTAATCTGCTTGATTGGCTATTTGGAAGTGTTAGGTGAAAACCCCCTCTGTTCATTGTATGTTCACTGCCAGGATTGCATGCATCAGACAGAAGGTAGAACCTGAGCGAGTAACAGCACTGATTGTGAGTTAATGTGTCAATCCTCTAGGCTCTGTCAGGGTTGGCTCTATTATACATTTATAAGAAGTTACTTTTAAAAGTCTCCTTTGTCAGCAAAAGGGATATGTTATAGAGTATACGTCATGAATACATTAACACCAGAGCAAAAGGGAGCTTAAGGAACAGTTCACCAAATGAGACCTTTAGTGTGTCATCATGTATCAAGTATTTCCTTCATGTGCCTTAAATAACTGGGGCCAATGCTCTTTAGACCTAGGGATCCTGTCATAAGGGAAGCACAGATATGTTTTTCTAGAGCTAAATGTATTAAGGAGGAAATAAACTCATGATAGAGACTGCTTTGATGTGTTGTAGGTTAGAAATAAAAATAGGTTAGGAAGTCAGAAGGATATTATGATTAATAAATCCTAATGAAGAGTAAACCAAGAACAAGTATAGTCTTCCATGAATGACCTGCTGTGACACTGCCCATGGAGCCTACTCAGGTAGAGAACCTTCTTGTATTTATCTTCACAGTCACAGAGATAAGAGACAACCCTAATTCTAACATGAAGCCAACACTTAGATTGCTGATTTAATTGGAAGGGAGAGAGAAATGAAAAGGGAGAAAGAGGGAAACAATGAGGAAGGAAGGAAGGAAGGAAGAAAGGAAGGAAGGGAGGGAGGGAGGGAAGATAGAAGTAAGGAAGGGAGGGAGAAAAGGTAAGACCAACCCACTGAGGTTTTAAAAAAAAGAATTTTACAGAATCTAGCCCAATTGCATACTTGATCTAGTGAGACTGGCTGTTATTTTGTTTTGAAGCCAAGAGCATGGAAACACACACACACAAACCCACATATATTAGGAATAAAAAAGGCATAAAACCACAAGCATATAGGATTTTAAACCAATTATGTCATTTTAAATGAATATTGATATATTATTATTTTCATTGACTTTAATAAAACCTTCCAATGTGAGCAGGAAACATATCTGGGATTTAGAACTCATGCCAGAAAAACATCATGCAGACAAAACTACCATAGGAGCTACAAATTTTTCCATGCTTATATGGAGCTGGTAGAAGGCCCTTATCAAAAGAAAAAATAATTTGCTCTGAAAATAAAGTTTAATTGTAGGTGTTTTTTAAAACTCCAGTTAGTGCTTTTACTTGACTATGTAACATTTCAGGAAAATAAATTGCATTGTTTAAAAAATATTTGGCTTTCTTCAAGCAGCACAATAAACAGTGAGCAAAAAATTACATGTCAACAAGTAAATGTTAAACCCTAGCACCATGTTACATCCCAATAACTGTACATATTGATGGGATCCGTAATAAACAGAGTCCATCTGTTGCATTCTGCTTAATCTGTTCAGAGCTGAAGCCTTTGTGAAAACTCCTTTCCTCTCAAAGCTGTCAGAGGGGAATTAGGATGCATGTATTCCTGCCCCAACCCTGCCAGCAACCAACCATGTCACAGATTTATTTAACTTCTCTGAGCAGTAAAGCTTGCTCTCTATAACATGAGAAAACTTAAATGATCTCTAAGAGACCTCCCAGCTCTTAATAGTATTTCATGTTCTAGTTACAGAAATTAACTTGAAGGCCATGATGCGTACCTATCAATTTATAAACAGCAAAAATGATGAATCTTTTCACTCTATTCTAGATTTTGTCATGTGAATTTGTCATTAGTTCATCTGCAGCTGAAGTTCACTATTCCCATCTTTCTTTTTGGCTTTCTACTTTTAGATGAAGTAGGCTATTATTTTTTTTTTTTTTACTTTTAAATTTTTCCTTCTCCCCTGATTCCCAGACTAGTTTCTCAAGAGGAAATGTTTTTTGAATATGAAATCTATTGAATTCCTACTGGCAAATTTTTCTTAAATATTCTTCAATGTTTATCAGGACTTCTGGTCATCGGGTCATTATTGCTTTTGGCAACAGCATTTCCCAGATGCATAAACAAATTCAGTTCCTATGATAGAGGCTATAACTATAATAATTCTATTTCACTGGTATAGACTTTAGCATAGAAAGCTTCATTGTCCTCAGTCATCTTCATCACTGTCATACCTATTTTCCTTGTTCTCTGCAAATACCACTTTACTTCCTATGATGTCTGGAAAGATATTGTGCACATTAGGTAAAAATCTATGGCACTTTTTCTGGCAACATGATTCCCTTCTTGGAGTTCAAGTGTGCACTGAAGACTGAGTGGAAAATCAAGTAATCATTTGTTTTTGGTTTTGGCCTGTAACTACACTTAGTACAAATGTGGAAAAATGACCTCATACTAAACAAATCAATTTACATGATTCCCATCTGTGAGATTAACCTAGAGGTTTTCATAAGTATCTGAACAGAATATTAGTCAACAGTTCTCTTTCCACTAAGGAAAGAGCAAAAAGAAAGGGAATGTAAGTGCTTTCTGACTTAAAAGGACAGGAGTATTAAGAAACAAGAATAAAAATAATTAAAAGGCTATGAAAACATTTCATTCTTCCTTTTCCCCATCCAATTGTTCTAGCCATATTTTAGAGTAGGACAATCTTTGGGAACACACCAAATTTAAACCACTGATTCAGTTCTGATTCAGAATTTTACCAAGGCCAGTGTTCGTTGATATTTTCCAAAATTATCGCAAAATGTCCTTAAGAAATCATGTCCCAAGCTGCTGATCTAACTTTTTCTCTCAGTGATTCTGCCAAGCCCTCTACCACAGAGAGATGACTGCCTGGGTGACATGTGAAACACAATGTATGAGAACCAACTACAAGGTGCTTGGAGACCACAGAAAAGAGGCAGGCAGATCCAGGATTGCACAGAGTGCAATATATTGGGTCTTGGGTGGCAACAAGATCAGTGGATCCCCATTATTTGGGTAGGAAGGAGTGGGTATGTATAATAATCAGAACAAAAGTGACTTCATCTAAGGCAGAAAGTACTGGTTTACCTCAAGCTGATATTAAAGAGTTAGGAATATTCCTGGAGCCAGAGCTCCATATAGAACTCTAATAGTTCTGTTTGTTCACAGTATGCAGGTAAACTATGCAGTGAAAACTGACCAGGCCTATTCAGGGCAATCATGGTAATTACAAGCTAAGATGGTTCTGGTCAGATCAAGCCGAATCCCTACAGACATAATTTCAGAGACTCGGAGAAAACCTGCTGTTCCAACTACATCCTCACCCCAGCTGACCCGTATGTGATATTATATAGTTACACTTTCTTAATAAGATTTTTATCCTTATGAAAAATAACTATCTAGCACAATAGGGTGAGAAAAAGAAATAAACATCACAATGGATGTTTAATAAATATATATAAAAAAAAATATATATATATATATATATATATATATATATATTTTTTAATGCAGGTTCCTTTCTTTGCTTTCAACCTGTTTCCCAAGGGTTAACATTTCCAAACACCACCAGTCACTCAGTCTTTAGTGCATACATGTTTGTTTCCCCAAGTAGACAGCAAGATTCTTAAGGATAGAAAATATATCTTTTCACTATACCTTTCTTGACCTTTTCTCTTTCTAATTTCCTTTTCTCCATTGACCAAGAAGTGTTACCTGACATATATTAGAAATACTGTACAAATGTATACAATTGATTCAAATTAAATGGAATTCAACCCTGATTCTTTTCAGCCTTGGTTATCACCCACTGTCTCAGTAACGAAGAATTGGAACTGGTCTAACATTTGCTTTGGAAACCCCTGTGACAGAGAGAATCTGTTGTTACCCATCGGCTCTTGATACCAAGCCCTACACTATCTCCAGTGTGACTCTTCTTTCCAGCCCTTATTCAGGCTACTGGGAGCTCTCTTCTTTAAACTATTCAGCTATTGATTTTCCCTGAGTCATAATCTATTCTAAGAAGTTCTGAGTTCTTTAGAGTTCATCAACTTTTCTGGAAGGTGTGCAATTTAACATACTCTATCTCAAAATAAAACATAAATAAATAAATAAATAGAAAAGTTTTCTTGGACACGGCTGTTACGATTTCACTGATAGAGAAGTATCAAGCTGTATATTTTCTGAGTATTTTCAGGGCTCACAGATGTCCTCTCCAGTTAGACTGGCATAACCCCGTTTTCACATGTTACTAACTTGGCAAATATAAAGTGTCTCAAAGTACAGGTTAGGGGTTTTATTCTTCATATTAAAAAAAACTAGTAAATGTATGGAATAGAAGGTTTTAAAAATATAAATATAGACATTAACTTGTCACACCCTTTGCTGTTGTTGTTAGGTGCCGTTGAGTCGGTATCCGACTCATAGCAACCCTCATAGGGTTTTCAATGGCTGAGTGTTTCGGGATTGCCTTGGGAGTGGATTGCCAGGCCCTTCTCCCATTTTTGCGGTGCTGGGAATTGAACTCGGGACCTCAGAGACTGCAGCGCAGTGCTCTACCAACTGAGCTAAATCCCAGCCCCCTGTCACTCCCTTTAGGAGTGCATAATATTTTCAAACTAATACAAAAGGTACCAAAATGTATATACATGTTAAGTATTAAAATCGTAATAAAAAACATGCTGATAACAAAAGATGATTAAAAGACATGCTCACTTCTACAATTACAAGAGGTGCTCAAAGTGTTTACCATTGTAATTCAATTCAACTTTGAAAAGTAATGCATAGATAACATCTCTTAAAGTGTGTATTTTTTGGCATTCCCAGTATTATTAGAATTTGGAAAAGCTTAAAACTTAAAAAAAAAGAGGACTGTATCTTTGAGTTCCCTGGTCAAAACTTTTAGTGTCTTTTATTTTCAGCATCTATTTCCATAATTCTCCTTTGACATTGATCAGGGATATCTGATCCTTTCTTTTCAGATGGTAAAGAAGATTTAATCAACTTCACTCCTGCTGCTAAGAGTTAGGTTCTCACAAATTGGGATCATCTAAACTGTTAACAATCTACTTGGGGAAAATTTAATTGATAATTAAGAGCAATTCAGATCATCACCCCAAAAGACCTTAAAATATATGAAAAGCAAAGTATAACTCTTTGCTTGAATTAAAAGATGAAGGGAGAGTTAGAGGGAGGGAGGGAGTAGGGGGGATTTTTAAATGAAGTACACAACTGCATAGGAAGTCAATCTTTATTGCTTAAATCAAAGGCTAAGTGTGTTGCTGAGATGAATGAAATCTATCACATAAAAGCCACTTTCATGGCTAAATTACCTTTAACACATACTAACATCGATCACCTCACCTGCAGGAACAGCATTCCATATGATTATTATTATTCTATCGAACACACAGTGCAAATACTGGAGACTAGCTCTTTACTGGAAGGCCAATTGGATCTCTCTTGTTTTTCCACAGTAAATATACAATACATAAGCAGACATACCGGGCTGGGATTTAGCTCACTTGGTAGAGCGTTGCACTGCAGTCTCTGAGGTCCTGAGTTCAATTCCCAGCACCACAAAAAATGGGAGAAGGACCTGGCAATCCACTCCCAAGGCAATCCCGAAACAGTCAGCCACTGAAAACCCTATGAGGGTCGCTATGAGTTGGATACCGACTTGAGGGCACACAACAACAACAACAAGCAGACATCCCAGCTGACAAATTAATGATCTCTTTATAGGCTTAAAGCATCCTTTAAGCTCATCAATTACATGTAAAATATTATATATATGTGTGTGTTTCTTGAAAGAGAGTCCAAACCAAGTTCTCTAAGGAGTTGATAACTACAAAGAAATACTTCCCTCTGGGTACATACATGAGCTCCCGGCACAGCAGGGCTTGGCATTTGCATGTTGTAGGCCACAACTTAGTGTCAGTGGCCCACCTAATTCTCTCACCTAAGCTATTGCCTATCAAATTTTACAAATCCCTGGAATTTTAAAATCAGTAGGCCTAGGATGAGACCTCAGATTCTGCCTTTCTAACAAGTTCCCAGGGAACATTGATGCTGCTGGCTATCGAATAAAACCCAAATCAAATAGTTTGGGATATCTATTTTGCAGTATAGTGTTGGCTATTAAGGGAAGAAGATACATAATTTGTGCACAAAAATTTTCACAATCTAAGTGCAAATTTTAGCTAGATAAACACAATTAGCAAGTTATAGCAGATTGGATAAAATTAAGTATGAAATTTTGTGGTATAAATTGTATGTTCTTAAGAGTTTATTTATTTAGCTAGTTATTTTTGCAGTACAGGGAGATTGAATCTAGGGCCCCACACATTGTAGGCAAGTGCTCTACCCCTGAGCTGCACCTCTGGCCCCTTATTTACTTATTTATTTATTTTTTGAGACAGGGTCTTGCTAAGTTATGCAGGCTGCCAGTGACCTTGAAATTGTGATCCTCCTGCATCAGCTTCCCACGTCTCTGGGATTATAAAACTACACTATGATGTCCAGTGAACAGTTTAAATTAAAGGAAAGGAAGACTTAATGTCTAGAGAAAAAGTTACTGAGAGGGAATTGGATTTGAGTTTGAACTTGATGGTACATAAGACTTAGGATTAGGAAAAGAAGGATAGTTTAAGGAAAACCACATACCCTGGTCTTAGCATCAGAAGTGAATAAGGAACAGTGAAAAGTGTACAGTATAGTTGGTTTGCCAATAAGGTAGCGCATGAATATATCTAATAGGAACAGCTTAAACTTTTAGGAGTAACTGTAAGAGTGAATATTATTTCTAAAATAAAAGTTGAGTTGCATAGCATCTACTTAGTTTTTAACACTGAGTTCATGTTGGAAAGCTTAAGGTAGTTTTTCACTTTTATTCATGTATTTATTCATGGTACATCTGAAAGCCAAGTCTCAACATTACCAATCAATTTGTAAAGGGCATGATTATATTTCTGTTGTCAGCTCTAGTAATTAACTCCATTACTTTGTTTTATTTTACTCACACTGTGTTCCTATATGTTTCATAAACATTTAACAGAAACAAATTACTGAAGTATGAATGCATAGTGTCGCTATGAGTGGAACCCAACTCAAGGGCAACTTACAAAAACAAGCAATGGGGGAGAGGCTTGTGAAAATTTTAATGAGAATGAGTTTCACTAATGAATTTTCTAAAATAAGTGAGTGTGGGGCAGGAAGTGAACAGATCTTAATTTGAGGCTCATATATTCCACCAACTAGATTTTAGCTCTCTCAGCTGTAAAATAAATAGGCTAAGTAGTTGGTGCTTGAAATTCATTAAAAAATCTAAAAGGGTATGATGATATCGCTTAAGGTGTTTTTCTGTGTTTTAATGCCTGATTGGTGGGGGGGTTGTTTATACCAAGAAATAGATGCCAGAGGATTCGCTCAGTAAAGAGGTCACATTTCACTTCAGGGTCACGCCATCTCAACAGTATAGTCCAGGAGAAGCTCTGTGATGGGAAGAGTCTCGCAGTGTGTCCAGGAATAGCAGGCTCCCTGCTTCCGCTTAAAATGTGAAAACACATCAAGGTCATGCCTAGACCTCAGATAAATCCCTGATTTCTCTCTCAGGGAGTCAGAAGTCCTGCAAAGGTCTGTTTTACCTTATTCACTGCTTCTGTTTGCATATTCCTGGGCTGTGTTAGGCCTAAATATTATCTTCCTGCCTAAGTGGGGTTCAGTTCATCTCCTTCCCCAAACCGGAAATGTCTCGCTGGTCTACAAACTGCCTCACATATGGATTTGCCTAAGTACCTCTCCTTAAACACAGACTCAGCACTGAGGCCGAACCATTGTTGGCAAGGTTCTGTGGAAATGAGTAGTCCTAAATAATTTGGGGATTGTCAAAGAATGTGATTGAGAGAGCAAAGATTTATTGTCTCTCACTGGTGAGCCTGTAAAACTGTGGGGAACCACAGCCAAGTGAGAAAAACCCAAAATATAGGGAAAATGTGGGGAAATTATGGACATAAAAATGAAGGCCAGTCACTTCACAGTTTTGCCACCATCAGTCTTGCATGTGTCTCTCTATATGGACTCTGTGAAGATAATCAATAGTCGTTGCACAGATGTGAAGAATAAGCACAAATAAATTTGTGGCCAAGGAACACAGGACTGGCAAGAACCTCTTTCTGCAGCCTGTGGGGAAAAGCAATGTTTTTTGTTTTTTGTATTTTTAAATAAAAATCTGTGTTGTGTTATTCATTAACCTTTGTTGGGGTTGGGGTTGTATTCATTTGGATTCAGTAGAAAGGAATGTATGCATAGGTAGTTTGTACTTTGTAATCCGTTTGCTGTTTTTATTACTATTTGTAAGAACATCATGCAAAACGGAACTACAAAAATCAAGATCCAAGGGGAATGGATCTGTTGCCTTGAGATTTTGGCCAGCATAGTCCAGCACCTGGCCACAAGCCCATTGACGTCAGCTGCAGTATTTGACTTCACTAGGAACCTGGCCAGTGGTGGTGGTGGAGGCGGGGGAGGGGGGATTGTCAGATAAGCCCCAGAATTTACTTAGAACTCGGACAGAGAACTGTTCTCTGGGAACGAGCTATTTCTCCTCTTCCTCTACATCCCACAGAGATGATCTGAGCCTGGAGCCTGCTTTGATGTCAGTAAGAACTTGGCAACCTGATTGGTTTCATGGGGAGCAGAATAAGACAAGCAAGAAGCACAGAGAAGAGCCCCTGCCAGCTATGACAATTTCTAAAATGTAACCAAAACACACACAGAGATGCAAGACACAGCACTCACATACATGTTTTACTAATGAGAACTGAGATCAATATAATACCAATAGCACTGCCTCTTGCAATGCCCAAATTCCACCATGAGATATAGCAGAGTGCATGCTTGGAAAGGAATCCATCCTGTTTAACCAGAAAAGAAAATGATTTTGGCTTCAAAACACCAAAATGAAAAAGGAATAAGAATAAGGGTTGTTGTAAACCCATTAGGAATGTATTGCTTGCCTTCATTCTTGCTTAATATTTCTTAAAGCTATAAAATTATGTTATGTTAGTGTAATGTGCATCCTAGTTATAATAGCAACTAACATGGTGACAGGCTGGGGTTCAACTTAGTTGGCAGCGTGCTGCACTATGTACTCTGAAGCCCTGGATTCGCTCCCCAGCACTGCAAAACTGGAGGAGGACCTGGCAACTCTCTCTTGAAAACAACCCCCAGCAATGGAAAACCCTATGAATAGTAGAGAAGCACTGACAGTAGGGCCGGTATGGCACAGTGTTTGGAGTATTTCTGTTGTACATAGGATCACTGTAAGTTAGATCCAACCCAATGGCACCTAACAACAATAATATGAATACATCTCACTGTGTAAGAAAGCATCCACTAAAGCTGCTGATTGACCACAGGCTGTTTAGGCCAGGTTTTCCTGACCAAGGGTGGTAAAGAAGAAGTGTGTATGTCACAGAAATGACCATGACCCTACCATCAACAGAGACTTCCTGCACTCCACAGGAGTGACTTACACTTAGGCTTCAAGATTAACATAGCCAGGTCTTGTTTACAATAACCTCTGAACCTTGATTTATTAAATAGGAATTAAGACTATCCATACTGTACCTTTTCATTTTAGTGGGTTCCCCTAGTCTGTAATGTACCACCACTAAAAAGCAAACAAACAAAATAACAAAAACAACAATAAAAACAACCAAGAACACAGCCACACCTTATGGTACAGTGAAAAGAAGAAAGAATTCCAAATATAAGTTGATAATGAGGCAGGGAGAATTGTTGTTGTTAGGTGCCTTCCATTGTAGGACCCCAAATTAGGATCTTCGAGGAGAGAGGCCCCAGAGAGAAACTGAGTCACGGATCAATGCAATAAATATGAGGCTTTATTTCCGGTGCCGGGGTCAACCCTCCATAAAGTCTCCCTAGCAAGGGAGGGAAGGGGACCCTGAAGGAGAGGGGCTTGGGGTTTTTATACAGTTTGAGGGGTGGCAGGAAGGCACAAGGAAACTAAGTTTCAACCATCCTTCCTCTTCAGAGAGCCTCCCCCGCCCAGGTCAGGAAATTTAAAACTTGTTGTTGTTGTTAGGTGCCATTGAGTCGAGTCCAACTCATAGCGACCCTATGTACAGCAGATCGAAACACTTGCCGATTCTGTGCCAGGCAAACCATCTTATTTATGTTTAAGCCCATTGTTGCAGACACTGTGTTAATCCATCTGGTGGAGGGTTCTCCTCTTTTCCGTTGACCTGCCACTCTTCCAAACATGATGTCCTTCTCCAGGGATTGTTCTCTCCTGACTACATGT
>VMDO01024879.1:0-29051 GCA_007922755.1 Pedetes capensis | reverse complement strand
TTGCTATTGTGAAAAGCGCTGCATTGAACATGGAGATGCAGGTGTCTCTATGGTATGATGACTCATCTCCCTTTGGGTAAATTCCCAATAGTGTTATAGCTGGGTCATATGGTAGTTCTATTTTTAGTTTTTTGAGGTACCTCCATATTGATTTCCATAGTGGTTGCACCAATTTACAGCTCCACCAGCAATGTAAAAGGCTATCTTCCTGGCTTGCCCCAGTCCCCAAGTCGCTGAGATTACAGGCATGTGCCACCATGCTCTGCTTCTTTTTAACATTTCCTTGCTTTCCCATCTATGAAATGGGTATGATACTCCCAACTCTAAAGTGAGACAAAGTTGCAAAACCATACAAGACTATTCAAGGCTCAAAGAAATGGAAGGACATGCATGACTGGCATCTCTACTTACCATCATCTCTATTTACCAGCATCTCTACTTACGTTTTATAAGCAATCTCAAACTTACCAATAGCTTTGTTATTTTGCAATACTGGAGACTGAACCCAAGATCTTGCACATACTAGCCAAACACTCTACCACTAAGCTTCACCCCCAGCCACCTCAAACTTAACAAAGCCAAGATGAAATTCTCAAATCATCCCCCAAAACCTGTTCCTCACCTTTCCCACCTCAGTAACTCTCACAATTTCAGTACTCTGGGAACCATTATTGCCACCACAACCAATCCAGCATCCTGTCCTATCCATTACAGCCGTCATAGTACACAGTATCAACCATTTTACTACTATCTGCAGTCACCAACATCTTCTCAGCTACAATCATCTTTCTCACCATGCTGAAAACAGCCAAAATGGTCTCCGAGCTCCCACTTTTGCTCTCTTACCTCCCAAGCAGGGGCTCTAAACACTTTAAGCTACTCACTGTTCTTGAGAGAAAGAAGCCAAAACTGGTTTAAAAGTCTCTTGCATGACATGTCTTCCTGTGATCCTTCCTCACAACACTCTCCCCTTTCCTGCCTTTGTTCTGGCACACTGGCTTTTTTGTAATTTATCAAATGTTATGCTCCCTGCTGACAAACTCTTACTCATCCTCTAGGCCTCATTTCAGAGTTGGGCCCCCTTTACACACTCTCAAAGCACTGTGAAGTACTTAAATAGCTGTGCAATTATTTTTTCAAACAAAAATATAAAAATCATGAACAATTATAAACACAACTAGACTGTAAGCTAGGGTGGAAACATGACCTGCTTGTTTCACCCTTGTATCCCCAGGAAAACAAGGTCTGGCACACAGTCTGGGCTACAATATTTTGAATGAATCCAACTGAGGTGAAGGGAGACAAAGAAGTCAACTAAAAATCTTAACTCAAAAAGTTCTAACTTACACAGCTGTGCATTTTGCTTCAATACTCTCCCCACCTCCACTCTCAACAGCTCAGACCAAACCACACATGGGGTCAGATACCTCAGGTGTCCAACCTCAGGCAGTCCCTGCTTTCTTCAACCCCAGAAAGGTCCAACTCCAAAGTGAACCCATAGTTGCCCTGCAAAGATAGCAAACACTCCTCCTTCGCCACGTGGGTGAGGGTCCGGGGCCAGCCTTGAGGAGGGGCCTAATCCCGACCCACTGGCCGGGATTCTGAACACTAGTCCGCGAAGCCGTGAAGCACACAGACCCCAGCAGTTCGCCAGCGATGAAGTCGCTCAGCCCGAGACGCTGCTTTGAGGCTCCTCAAGCACCATTCACCGCGTGCGTCGGAGCCCAAAAGCCTACTCTTGCACTAGAGAGATCCAGATGCTCACTCTCTTCAGGGAGAAAGAACGGGAGAAGATAACCATCCCAAAGCCTCTACCTTTAAGAGCCACCCCCACTAGAGCTAGTAGGTGCTCTGAGTGTATCCTCGCGAGAGCCACCGGCTTCCGCCCGCTTCCTCTTCTCGGCTCGCCGGACCGGAAGGAGGGTGGTATCTCCCGCCCCGGCCTTTACCTCACAAGGCAGCGCGGCCCCAGTTTCGGCCAATCAGTGAGCCCGTTGTAGGCCGGGCCGCAGAGACTCAATGGAAAGTCGCGGCGCGCGCATAACTTCTCTCCATCTGCACTGGCCCCCTCCCTTCCGCCCGCCGCCTTCCACTCGGCCTCTGGCGGAGGAAGTGATATCACAGGCCCCATGTGAGCGGATTGCAACACATGCAGCTGCCTGGAGAGAGGGAGCCGGTGTCCTACGTCAGAGCCGCCGCCGCCGCGGAGCCGCCGCCGGGGAGGAGCAGCCGCTGCCGCCCAGGACTGGGTCCTTAGGTAAGGCAGGGGAAGGAAAGGCCAGCGACCTACGCAGTCGGCCTCTTGGTATAGGGAAAGGAGGGCCTCTCGGGGGTGGTGAGGAAGGGGGCCGCTCTGCCCCAGCGGCGGCGCTAACTCTGTGGTCTTGGTGTCTCCGGGCCCCGCCGGGCCGCTCTAGGGAGGAGGAGGCGAGAAGATGGCGGACGACCCCAGTGCTGCCGACAGGAACGTGGAGATCTGGAAGATCAAGAAGCTCATTAAGAGCTTGGAGGCGGCCCGCGGGTGAGCGCAGCGTCAGGCCCCCCCGTGCCCTCTTGGATCCCGGATCTCTCAGGATGGTCGCCCCCGCGCCGCATGGCCAGATGAGAAGAACCAGGCACTAATCAACTCCCGCCTTCTGGACCTCTTGGGTAGTAGCCTCTGACTCGGGGACGAGGGTCAGCGCGGCTGGCGGGAGAAGGGCTCCTTCCCGCCCTTGGGGGCAAGGAGCCCGCGCTCCCAGGGATCAAATCGGTCGGCCCACTTCGTGATAAGCCTTCGCTACTCTTGAATTCCTCTCAGGTCCTTAAATCCAGCTCCTGACTCTTCGGGCTCCTGGTGCTGCCACTCGACTCGGGTGCTGTTCGGGGAAAGTATTTGGCGTCCCTTTCCGTATGCCTTTCCCTGATTTCTTTTCCCCTCCCTTCAGGTTTCTTAGCCAGACCTCATTAAAATGGCCTCCCCCTCCTGCACTTCTGAGTTCCCTGTAGGTGAAGTTTGGATAGGGAGGAAGAAGAAGTGGCTTGAGACATCCTCCTCTTGGCTCTCCCTGATTTCTCTAAGTCTTCCACCTCTCCCAAGATGACTTCCCACAAGTCCTCTAATTACCCCAGAGCTTCCTGGTTTAGCTGTTCCAGGACCCGCCTATAAACTGAGAATGCCAACGTGTGCGGGATGGGGCGGGGTAGTCTGATTTGGGTTGACAAATCTGCATGTGTGTTATTTAGAAGAAATCCGAGTATTGGTGCCTTGTTATGTGAACCACAATAATAGGAGTCCCTGTTGGCTTTTCTGTGGAACTTTGAGGATATCATTGTAGAGATGTCTGATGTACTAATTGCTTGCTGAGATTCAGAACTGAATTGAGTTTTCAGTCTCTTTTTGTAAGTTTTGATAAGCTTTTGGTGTGTCCATTCTGAGAATAAGAAGCTAGATTTAAATTAGCTCTCTATGCTTGTTTAAATGTTGCTCATTTGAGGAAGGTGTGCCAGAGGTATTCTTATTTCCCCAGTCTATTAATTGATTTTGTTTTTTTCCAGTCGTACAGACTTTTTACTTACCGGAAATGGTGTACCAAAAGCGGAATATTACATATTTGTATGTCCGAGCATTCTTAACAATAGCAGAGAGGCTTGCCCCAGGCGATGTGGAAAGTTGATTTCAGCACAAGGATTAGATATGCTGATTTTTCAGCCCAAGATTGTCACTGAGAGAGAGATTTCAGAGATCTAAGCTCTCTGTTATGATTACTTTATGAAATGGGTTGTGCTTGATTCTACTGAAAACCCAGAGTTAAACAGAGTGATTTTTGCCATGGGGTTGTGTTGTTAATAAGTTAGCAATAGTTCTGTTTGGTATTAAGCTTGTGAAAGTTTGGCCTTGTTCAGTATCTTGGTTCTTTTGCTTATTCTTTTGGTGTATTGAAGAAACAATATGAATTGAAGGTAGCAGTTTATTTTTTATTCCTTAGGTTTTCCTTTGGATTTAATAAAATATACAGGCTTAATTTTACAGGAACTTGTACATGAGATAGAATGAAAAGTTATTCTCAACATGTGAGAATACTTTTGGAATGGTAATATTGGTCATGATCCATTATGGTATCAGGAATTATCTACTTACTTTTGTTTCTCTTGGATCTTCTGTTGTATTACTTGAAGCTTTTAATTGCTTATGGATTTTTATGGATTATTGTTACACCGTTGTTTAAAGTTGGACTTGGCCTGTGGATTTGTTCTCTTAGTATTGTCATTTGGCGGCAGGTTCACATAATTTGCATACATTATATTCTCTGAAGCAGTCTAAAATATGAATGTACCACTACAATTTACCTGTTGCCTGAGTGAAGTAACATACTGCTTCATAATACTGCTTCGTAAGTAATACTTCTGCCGCTTAATGAAGGAAACTCATTCTTAAATTCGTTCCTAGCCATGTTGCCTAACCACTTGAAAGTTCTAAGACCTTCTTTTTGATAGTTTTCTGCTTTGTTTAGCAAAGTTCAGTAAAGTTTGAAGTATGCAAAACAATGGAGTTATTAGGCATAAGTCTTCCAAGCGATAAAATTTAAACATTTTAGACTGGATTAGACTAAGATAACTAGAGACTTTTCCTCTAAAGAAACAAGATGGTTAATAGTTATGTCCTACATTGCTTTCATTAGGATTCGATTGCATCTTGAGCCCATGAAACTCTTAACATCTTAGCCATCTCTGGTATTGGCCACAGGGTCAGAAGTCTATTTGTAGCTCAGAAGTTTCCTACTATATACCAGTTTCTTTTGGGAAATAGAAAAACTTAATTTTCATTGATAAATTGAATTAAAGTCACGATTTAGATTTTTATAGCATACAATGAGAAATGTTTGTCCTTCTTTACCTAATACTAAAATACTTGTAGGATAATTGTGATGAACTTTAAAGATAAATGGAATGGCCAAATCAGTCCATTTGTGCTAGAGCTTCAGGGTGTGCCATGTAGGATTCAGGAGAAAACTCAGGTTGTGGTTAAGCATGGTTAATAGAACAAGCTAGTGAAACTTAAGGGTGAATTAGCAGAATTGTTTTGAAAATGAGAAGGTACTTCCTCCATCAGTATACAATTCTGGGCATGAGAATCACAGATTGGTTTGTATTTAACCTTTTATTTTGGCCCCAAAACTAAGGGGTTGAACCAAGGACCTCATGCATGCGAGGCAGGTGCTTTATTACTGAGCTACACTCAGTCTTTTTTTTGTTTTGTTTTTTATTTTGAGATATGGTCCTGCTAAATTGCTCAGGCTGCCCCTGGCCTCAAACTCAAGATCTTCCTGCCTCAGTGTCCCAAGTTGCTGGGATTATAGGCATACTCCATGGTACCCAGCTTTTAACACTAATTTTTAAGGTATGCTGAAATGAGTAATTTTGAAATTTAGATTATCAGTATATGGTTATCTTTTGATATATAGCCCAAATGTACTGGAGATTAAAAACCACCTGCAAAATGGACTCACTCATCAAATGTATTTGAATGGAATAAGGTAGCTTGACAAAGTAATTCATTGATTACTTAAAATGTTACAAATTCTTTTCAGGGCAGTACATATGTCATTTAATTTTGACAATAAATATTGCCATCATTTGATAGACAAGGCAGCTGAGGCTGAGAGGTTAGATGACCTGTCCAGAATATCACAGAATAAAAATGCAGCAGAGTGGAGGACTTGAACCAGTGTGCTGTCGTGGTTATAGTTTGTGTTGTCCAAAATGTACAAAACTAGATTTACTCAAAATGGAATCTGAGCAATAACAGACTGTTATGTCTGTGGGAGAGCATTTATAAAGGCCAAATTACTAAAATGGGGAACTTGTTAGCATTCTGTTTTGCAGCCAGCACCATACTTAACCTTCTGATTTTTTTTTCCAGTAGTATGTTGTTGAACCCAGAGCTTCAAGCATGCTTTTGCAGATGCTTTACCCACTGACCAGCACCCCCAGCCTATGTTTTACTTTTTATTTTGAGTCAGGGTTTCACTAAGTTACACAGGCTGCCTCTGGCTTTGAACTTGTGATCTTGCATGAGCCATCACACCTGGCTTAATCTTGTGGTTTTTAAGTTGGGTGGAACACACCTATTGTTATTTCACATAAGCGTGGTTGAATGTTAGTTTATGTGTGCTAGTAAAATAACCAGTCAGTTCTTTTGCTATAGTGAAGCCTCACTTAAAGTTGATGGTGGTTTGTCCCTATTTATGATTGCTCTTTGTATATTCTATATAGCTGGCTTATAAGGACAGATGTATACATATCCCAAACTGGAAGTGGAGTCATCTGTATTGAACTGTGGTTGTTTTCAAATAATGAAGTAAAGTAGGTGAACATACCTTTCAAGAAAAGCAAGTAGGAGTTTTGAGTCTTTAAAAAAATTTTCCCTAGTGTTTTCTGAGCAGGCAAGAGGCAGCCCCAGAAATAGTGTTGGAAAGTTTGTAGTTTTCAGGTAATAAAATAACTAATGCCAATTCTAACCAAGGACACTGGTGAATGTGACAATGGAAAACACAGGGTTAATGGGGTTAAATTGTGTCTGTATGTGTTAGAATATTTGTTCACTTATCATCAGGGACCCTTGTATATTTCAAGATTGTTGATAGATAATTTGATGTGTTTGAGTACGTTCTCCGAGTGAACATTATTGATTGATCATCACCTAACTGATGATAAAAGCAATGTTCTCAAACCAGTGAATTTCAGGTACTTTTACTTTATCACTCAATATTCTTGAAGGGCTGGGGGTGTAACCTAGTGATTCAGTTGTGTGCTTCACATACATGCTTGAGGCCCTGAGTTGGATCCCCAGCTCCAGGGAAAAAAAAAATCCTGGAAGTGATACCTTATGTTCTTTAATACAAGTATCTGAATGATTTAAGGTTCAAGCTTTTAAAGAGAGTTTTTTTCATTCTATATTCTGACTTCTGCTCTTTACCCCTCTTTAGACATATAAAAGACCACAAGAGAAAAGAGGCGAGAATTAGAATATTTTAAGTTTCATGAGTAGAGCTGAGTATAGAACAAACTGCAGAGGTCTTAGTAGGCTCTCACTACCTTTTTGACCTCTGGCAAGTTATTTTTTCCAAGGTTTGCTTCTACATGGGTAATTATGAACAGTAATCTTGGATTGGATGGACAGTGATGGTTAACATAAAAGGGTTAAAATATGTAGTGTTGTCCCACAGAGCATTCTGCAAATGCCCCCCTCCCCTTTGGACAGGGTCTCACTATGTAGCCAAACTGACCTCCAGTTCTTATCCTCCTGCCTCAGCCTCCCGAGGGCTGGGACTACAAGCGTACATCACCACACCTGGCTTTCTTGTTAAGAAATATCCTGATGGAGAATCATATCATGAAGGGATCAGGATACAATTGCTACCAACAGATCCAAACCATGAGAAATAATAGATAAATGAGAGAAAAAAGATTGTAAAGGGGAGAAGAAAGATGAGAGCATATATAGGAAGGTATGGTGGTGTTCCTCGGTCTCCTCCAGGTGTCAAACGCTGCCTGTCTCAACTCCGAACTAGTCCTGACAGCTGTAATATTCTGGCCAAATGTGTTCTATGCACTGTGGACCTAATGAACAATCACTCTTTGCATCTCAAGTCTTAACAGACTTATCATTGTAATAGCAGATATCCTTATCCTTCTGGGGAAGGTAGGCTTTCTCTGGATACACTCCTAGGTAAGCAGCAGTACCTAATTAGAATACCATTTAAGGCAGAGTGCAGTGTAAGTTAGGGTTGCCCTGTCATTCTCCCACCCTACCCAACACACCAGGAACCCTTTCTATAGAAGCCTCCTTTTATTTAAACTTGTGGTAGAGGATATACTCACATGGCACAGACCCTTGTGCTGAAAGAGGTATTTGGTTGTGAAAAACCTAAATTGTTAGCTTTGCAGCTGGGCTAAATGGTCTTAGATCCTGTTAGAAAAATGAAAAGGAAAAAATTGCCTTCCTGTTGCTGGATCTCTCTAGCTTAGAACTTGGACAGCAGAAATTTCACCTGAATCCTGCTTACTCTCCAGGGATTTCAGGATGAAACCTCCTAGGATGCAGTCTACAGGTGTCTTTTCATTCTTCAAGAGTCTGTTTATCTTAGTAAGGAGAAGGGGTTGAGAAAGGTCAAGGCTCTTTTCCAGTAGGTTAGAAATGATGAGCATGAGGTATCTCACTGGGGCACTGTCCTCAAGCATGATGAAAGTATCTCTGATAGCAGATTTATCTTATGCCATTTGACTACTTTGGACCCTTGCCAACTGTTTTTACTCTTGTTGCAGTTCTTCCTACCAGGTTCACAGGAGTTGACATTTTTGGGTGCCTAACACCTAGTTCTTGCCATGCAGATAACTGTAGGCCTGTACTCACTCACTCACTCCCTTCCTTCCTTTCCTCTCTCTTTCTCTCTCTTTCATTCATTCTTTTCTTTCTTACTGAAGGGTTGAACCTAGGGTCTTATATATGTTAGACAAGTGTTCCACCACTGAGATGCACTCTCAGCCCCTTTTTAAATTTTGAGACAAGGTCTTGCTAAGTTGCACAGGCTACCTGTGACCTCAAACTTGTGGTCCTCCTGCCTCAGCCTCTCCAATCACTGGAATTATAGGTGTGTTCTACAGCTCCCAGCTGTTACCACATTTTCATCGGATCTTCCAAGGTCTCCTTTAAGAGAATGGTCTTTGTCAAACTAAAGGGTGCTGTCTTTCTCCTGCTAGGTTTTTTAGTTTGTTTTTCAAGTGTTGGGTGTCAACCCTAAGGGTTGGCCCATGTTAGGCAGGCATTCTACCACTGAGCTATAACCCCAGCTACCTCTTCCCATGTGTATGACCTTCAAATTAAAATTTTCCCCACACATCTAGGTGTGAAAATTTAAACCCATAAATGCATTTTTACTAATAACCAGTCAGCTAACAAGCTTCATCATCTGCTGTGAGTTGGGTACTAGATGTTTTAGAAACAATATATAATAAAGTGAGAACCTGATCTGTCACAGAGTCATGATATAAATCATTTTCACTCAAAAGTACATGTTGAGAGTTTAGTACAAGCAGATGATTAGGGTTTTGAATGAGACACTAAGCAAGTGTTAAAGAAAATTACTTGAGCTGGGCGCAGTGGCACATGCCCATAATCCTAGTGACTGGGTAGGCAGAGGCAGGAGGATCGCAAGTTCGAAACCGGAGCGAGACTGTCTCAAAAAGTAAAAAAATGGGTTTGGGGTGCAGGTCAGCGGTAAAGCATTGGCAAAGCATGCAAGTGCAAAAAAACGAATGTTACTTTGTGTATGGTCTGGAACTTGGGAGGCCCTGGATTCAATTGAGGGGGGCGGTGTTTGGGCATTGGAATTGTGTAACGGATACAGTATCTTTGATATAGTGCTATAATAGAGTTGTAACTGATATGGAACTGTAAAAATGTAATTTTTTTTTTTTTTTTTTTTTTTTTTTTTTTTTTTTTTTTTTTTTTTTTTTTTTTTTTTTTTTGGCTCGGTACTGGGGGTTGAACCCAAGGCTGCACCCTCAGCACATTTTTTTGACTTTTTGAGACAGGGTCTCACTAAGTTTCGCAGACTCCCTCTGGTCTCGACTTGTGATCCTCCTGCCTCCGCCTCCCAAGCCCCTGGGTTTACAGGCATACGCCACTACGCCCAGCTCCCTTAGTAATTTTTTTGAGATTAGAGTCATTTTACTCTTTAGGCCTGGAGATTGAACCAAAGGCATGGTAAGCACTTGCTCTAACACGGAGTTGCACACCTAACCCCAAAATTAATCTTTTGTATGTGTGTGTGTCTGTGGTTTTGAGGATTGAACCCAGGGCTTTTAATACTAATACTGGTACTGTCCTCGGCCCCCACAAAATTCATTTTTGATTTAAAAAGCCATTTAGTCTAAAAGTACATCTAATAGTTTTGTGTTAGTTGGTGGTTGATGTTGAGCTCTCAGAATAATGAAATAGTGCAGAGCATTTGCACATGTGTGCCTTATTGGTAAAGTTGGCGTGACAGAATTTAGGACAGTTCCAGTACAAGGTTTGCCCTTCAGCATAAATAAACTAGTTTGTGAGAAATGAAAATGTATTTATATTAATCCTAAACCTGATGTTTCTGATATTTTTTGCATTTTACTGAAAAGTTTTGGGCTACTCTACTTTTTGGTATCTTCTGGTCTTTTTAACTCCAGTTGAGAAAAATTGATCCTAAAGAAAGATGAGATTTAAAGGTCTATAGCCGAGATGTGTTTCTTTGTTGTTGTGGTGGTGGTGGTGGTGGTGCTGGAGATTGAACCCAAAACTTATACATGCGAGCATAGTGCTTTCTTGACAGCACATGCCTCAGCTCTGGGATGTGTTTCAATCAATTAATGAAACTGGTTTTCCAGTGATAGTAAATGAATAGCATACTTTGTAGCATACTTCCCCTCTCCCCAGTACTAGAGGATTGAACCCAGGGTTTCATACATGCTTTGTAAGCACTCTACCGCTGAGCTCCACCCGCTGTCCATTTTTTATCTTGAGACAAGGTCTTGCTAAGTTATGCAGACTGCCTCTGTCCTTGAACTTGCAGTCCTCCTGCCTACGCCTCCTGAGTCACTGGGATGACAGGTGTGCACCACACCACACCTGGCAAATAACATACCTTTTGGACTTCTCATAACAGTTCTGTGAATAAAGCTATTGTCATTTCTTGGATGAAAAAATTAAAAGTTTAAAGAGAGTAAACAGTTGCCTAACAGCACAGCCTAGTTATGGAGACAGTACCAGATTCTTTTCTCACTTTTCTGATTTTAAAGCATATGATCCTACTATGCCACACTGCCTTGCTCTTTAAGTATTTCTTTTGATAAATAAAAACACCTCCCATTCTCTTCTGAAAGGAAGACTCCTATCTAAGGAGATTTGTGATTTTCTAAAGGGAGCAGGTGTGCTAAGACCCAGAAGCAAAGATAAAAGGAAAGCAGGCATGCTATGTGTACATCCACCTTAGGAAGAACTTGGATATGGAACATGTTTATTCTTAATGAGCATTGGTGGTGAGGGAAATAACTTCTTGCTAAATCCCTCCCCAGAAGCTCATTTGTGTGTTTGAAAAGATTATTAACAGGAAGGCTATGGCTTTGTTTTATTTGAAAGGTACTCCCATAGTTGTCAAGGAAAAAAGAAAAGACTACTGAATTTTATAGGGTCCGATGTAGAACATTGGTAGTACGTTTCTGACACTGATTGTGATTGCTATCTCCTGACATTGCACTGTGAGAAAACTAGAGAAATTTTCCAGCTTCCACTGCTCCCTGGTGGAATATTCCATTACGTAGTTCTGTGAAGTTTTTAGTAGATGACTATAATTGTGAAAAGTAATACTCTACCACGTGTACATTTTTGTTTTAGATGACTGAGTAATCTTTGTGCTTTTAAGGATAAAATACTAAAACAGTCTTTGTAGACTTCCTGCTGAAAAAATGTTGGCACATTTGAATTAATTCCCTGCCCAGAGCAGAGACTGCCTTAGTGTTTCATTAGTTCAAATCTTGATATTTCTCATCTCATAATAGTATCCAATCCTAATGCCAGCTGCACGTACAAATTTCAGGTAACTTTTTTGGTGGTACTTGGGCTTGAATCTAGGGCTTTGCACATATTTTTCAAATATTCTACCATGGGCTGTACCCACGGTCCATTTTCAATTTTTTATCTTGGAACAGTCTTTCTAAGTTAGGCGGGCTGCCTCTGGCCTCAAACCTGTGGTCCTCCTGCATCTGCTTCTCACATCACTGGGATTTATAGGCATACACCACTGTGTGTGGTGGGACACTGATTCTTAATCACAGTTCTGCATTAGAATCGGCCTTTTTTTGTGGTACTGGGGGTTGAACCCAGGGCCTCACACTTGCATGCTTTGCAAGTGCTGGACCACTGAGCTGCACCCCAGCCCAATTTTTTTTTTTTTTTTACTTTTTTGAGACAGGGTCTTGCTAAATTTCGCAGACTGCCTCTGGTCTTGAACTTGTGATCCTCCCGCCTCTGCCTCCCCAGCTGCTGGGATTACAAGCGTGCACCACCGCACCCAGCAGAATCAGGTATTTTTGAAAGTTGAGACTGTCTTACACTGACCACCACCCTCACATTTTGCTTTTTCAGAAAACTCTTCAAAGATTCTGCAGTTCTCCCCCAACTAGTTAATGGTTAGGCATGTGGGAACCTTTTTTTTTTTTTTTTTTTTTAACTTAACATTTCTAAAGTGTCCTTGAGCATTGTTGATGATGATGAACATTGGTAAGATTTTTGCAGGTCGAGGGTACCTAGATTTTGTCAGTCTTTTGACTATGTGTATATGAGAAATTCCCTTGAATTCAAAGGCTGAGATGCTGAGAGACCTAAAATTGCTCAAGCACATCCTATATCTGGTGCAACTTAGAGTTTGCTATGATTGCCTTGAGTTTTCTTCTTAGAAATCTCTCAATCCTGTCAGTTTAGTAGCCATATAAATGTTTCCCTGTCCACAGCGCATAGGGATGATGGATCTTTCGGTGGGTAACTGGTACTACCCTATCTTTCTGTCATAAGGTGAGAAACCTTTCTTACCAACAGCTGCCTCTTGAGAGTGATGAAAAGGAAAGCTGCCAACTATTTATTGCCTGAGTTTTGTGTCAGGTGTTTTTAGTTTGGCCTAGTTCTGTGTACGTTCTAATTATTTACAAATACTTCCTCCTGTCATTCAGAAGTTAATCCTGTGGTTGAAGCATTGATGAAAATTTCTTTGATAAGGGAAAGTGCCCCAAAACCAATGAGAAGCATGAATCTTGAGAACAGGGGCCCCTGGGAGCTTTGCGTGAATCATTGTTATATGTTGTGTCTTATTTGGTTGAATTTTTAAGACATGCATATATGAATCATTGCTATACCTCATGATTCAGTGGCTTTAGGGGGTGAGATGGTTAGGGTCTTACTTCGTAGCCCCTGCTGACCTCAAACTCAAAATTCTCCTGCCTCATCCTCCCCAGTGTTGGAGTTAAAAATATGGACTACCATACCCAATTCATTGGCTGTTGATGAGAGCCTTTTGATTTTAGAAAAGGAATATAGTGACAACAGAAAAATGGAGGAAAACTGAAAGAAAATTGTTTGATTTTGTGGCCAGCACCTTCTTGTTGTTAGCTTCTTAGTGAGAACTTAAAGTAGCTTTTATGTTCTTTAAACAGAAGCCATGTTTTTTTGAGATAGTATCTCACTATGTAGCCCAGACTGGCCTTGAATTCATTATCCTCCTGCCTCAGCCTCCTGGGTGGCTGGGATTACAGGTGTGAGCCACCATACCCAGCTAAATTATGTACTTAATCTGCATCCTCCCTCCCCTAGTCAGGTGTCTTATAATAAAGATATGTTCAGAAATTTAAGGTTTTCCCCACAGAGGGTAGGTACAGGCATTCAGGCAAACTGGTGAAAGGTAGTTTTGTGCCTAAAATTCAAAGAAGTAAGAGTATAAAACTTTACGGGGTTTTTGGTTGGTTTTCATTTTGGTTTGTTGGGTTGGTGGGCTGTTTTTGAGGCAGGATCTCATGGCCTTTCTTGGCTTGGAATTCCCTATTATAGCCCACGCTGGCACTCCTCCTGTGTTAACCTCCCAAGTGTTGGGGGTTTGGGCTTGCACCAAGACTTTCAAGGAGTGTTTCAGATTTAGCAACTTGGTAGAAATTTACCAAATAGATAAGGTTCTCTGGCAAGCGGCACTTGTGAAGTTTTAAAATATGGAATCCTATGACAAGATCATCCTCTTAGGTTTATGCAGTACTTTGTCCTCTTTGGAATGTTACAAGGATGTGAGTATAAGGCCCCAAGTGTGCTGTACTGTAACATTACTTAATGAATGTTTATCTTCTTAACTTATCTGCAGTGGGAAGTAAATAGCTGCTTATCTTAAGGTCATTGCTTTACTCTCTCCTTCATTATCAGGTTTTAAGGATTGCCTTTGGGCATCTTGGGTTCACTCAGTTAATTTGTCCCAACAGAGCCCCTTCTCATTCCATTCCTTACTGATTGCCTCTTTGCCAGTTCCATCTCCTAGGAAACTACTCTGTAAATCACAGCAAGTTTACCTTTTTTTTTTTTAACTATTTAAAAAAGAAGAAAAGACTGAGACCTTCTTTTAAGAATTCTTTTAGTCCCTGATGATTCTGAGAGCTCCTAAGGTGAAGGTATGTGCCCTCTTGAGGATTTTTCATCAGAAAACAAGCAAAAACCAGTAAAGTTGGTATTCAGACTTATCTGTGCTCTTTTTTTCCTAGCATGTGTATTTTCATATTCTCCACATGCATGAGCTGACCCCTGTGTAGAAGACAGGTAGTTGGTACCTACAACAAAACCAGTTTAGACTGTAGGTGCCTCTACCTATCTTCTACACAGGGGTCGGCTCATCGGCTCATGCACGTGGAGAATATGAAAATACACATGAATGAACCACTAAGCAACATCCCCTTCCCCAGACCATGTCTTTGTTTGTTTGTTGAGACAGTCTCACGATGTAGCCCAGGCTGGCTTCCCAACTTCCTATCCTCCCACCTCAGCCTCCTGAGTACTGGGGATACAGCTGTGTACCACCATACTCAGCTGTCTAGGCCCCCACCCCTGTCCTCAACCAGTTTTGAAATTAACTTGCTCAATATTTTCAGCCTTTCCCAGAGAAAATTTCTTTTCTCTTCCTTAGTCTGCAGAGTTTAGGTTTTCCAGAAATTTTAAGTTTGGCAAGTGGTTGTGGTGACAACTGAAGCTGCCTAAGTTTCCTTCATTCTTTGGTTTGGCTAGAATACTTGCTCCTCTATCTGAGGGGTGGTAGCAGAGAACACCATACTCTTCCATGTGTTGTCTTTGATCAACTTGTTCTGTATTGGGGAAAGTATAAAAGTCATGTGCCAACCTTCTAGGTTTTAACTTGACCAGCAGAAACGAAGCTTGTTTTGAAGATGTAACTTCAGCTGTTAATTTGAGTGCAACATTTTGATAGTGAAATGACTAGATCACTAGCTTGTCTGCAGCCAAAGAAAACTGCTGTCTTGAAGAGCTGTGGAATTTAAAATTAGGAGAAAGCATTCAGGGCAGGGCTCTTCTAAATGACATCTCCTTCTAATGGAAATACTGAGGGAAAACGCCATGTCCACTTTTATCAAGTTCATTTTACATATGAAAATCTTTTTCCTAGTTTTCCAAACTAGGATCCAAACAAATCTTTGGAAAACCTGATTCCAAACATTTACAGATTTCAAACAGTTGTAGTTATAAAGCTAAATGAGGTTATTTCTTATGTTGTTCCCTCACTCCTTCATAGCACTTCTTTTATTAGATCATTTTACACATAATCCATTTGACTTGACAGTCCCAGCTTTCTAATTTTTTTCTTGCCAGCTTCTACTCTACTCAATATGTGAAGTTCTACTATTAAAACTATCATATTATCTGGACGTGGCACAAGTTCAAGGCTGGCCTGCCTGGGCTACATTAGGAGGCCTTGTCTCAGAACAAGAAAGAAACTGGCATATTAGGCTACTATGAAAATATGCAATTAAGTAGTTAGGGACAAAGCTTAGACAGCAGTCTTCCCATTGTAATTTACCTGTCTTTGACCCTACAAATTCCTCATGACACTAATACAGTTTTTTTTGTTTTTGTTTTTGAGATAGAGTCTGGCTAAGTTGGCACAGTCTGCCTCTGGCCTCAAATGTATGATCCTTTCTCAGCCTCCCAAGTTGTTTGTATTACACTTGGGTACCAACTAGGACTTTTATTTTTCTGTATGTTGTAAATTTGATTCTGTTCACATTGCTATTCTTATAAAATTAGGAATTTAGTTTTTATAATAACATTTATTGATAATTTATTGAAAACAAATTAACATTTCTTAGATAGACATGGTTTGGTTTTTCCAATATAAGCTGTCAGGTTGGGACTTTAAAAGGAATATCCTATGTGTACTATTTGTGTCTGTCTTCTACATTTTTTTATGGTTAGCTTTATTGGTATGATTTCCATGCCATAAAAGTTGTTATTGTTAGGTGCCATCAAGTCGGTATCCAACTCATAGCGACCCTCCTAGGGTTTTCAATGGCTGTTTCAAGATTGCCTTGGGAGTGGATGGCCAGGCCCTTCTCCCATTTTTGTGGTACTGGGAATTGAACTCAGGATCTCAGACGCTGCAGCGCAGCACTCTACCAACTGAGCTAAATCCCAGCCTTGATGGCCAGACACGGTGGCTGCTGTTGTTATGAGGCGCCATCGAGTCATATCCGACTCATAGAGACCCTCATAGGGTTTTCAATGGCAGATTGTTTCAGGAAGGGTTGCCATGTCCTTCTCCCATTTTTGCAGTGCTGGGAATCGAACCCAGGACCTCAGAGACTGCAGAGCGGCGCTCTACCAACTGAGCTAAATCCCAGCCCCCATAAAATTTACCCCCTTTAAAACATATAATTCACTGATTCTTCAGAGTTGTGCAACTATCACCACTAATCTTTCCATCAACCTGGGAAAAAACTGCATACCTTCTAACAATCACTCCCTGTTCCTCCCTCTGTCTACCCCCTGGCAGCCACTAACCAGCTTTCTGTTTCTCTAGATTGCCTGTTGTGGACATTTCACATAAATGGAACTATCAATATGTGGTCTTTTGTGACTGGTTATACTTGGTATAGTGTAAATAAATCCATCCTTTTATTGCGGAATAATGATCCATTGTTCATTCCTTGGATGTATGGGTTGTTTCTCCTTTTTGACTGTTATGAGTAATGCCTCAGTGTCTCAGATTGAAGTTTTTTTTTTTTTAATCTGAGACAAAGTCTCACTGTGTAGCCCATGCTGGCCTTGAACTTGCTGTGTAAACCAGGTTGGCCTCGAACTTGCATTGATCCTCCTGCCTTAGCCTGCTGAGTACTGGGATTGTAAGAGTACACAACTGTGGCCAGCTGCTTCAGTGAACTTTAAAGCACAAATTTTTGTGTATCACATGTTTTTTCTTTTCTTTTAGTTATATACCTAAATGGAATGGCTAGGTCATATGGTAACTGTTTAAACTCTTAAGGAACTACCAGAACATTTTCCAAAGGATCATACATCCCACTGTACACCTCCAGCAACATTGAATAAATTTTATTTCTCCACATCTTATATCGTCTTTAGATAAATGTTTGTTTAAGCCCTTTGCCTATTTTTAATCTGGCATTTATGTTGTTATTGAGTTGTAAGAGCTTTTTTTTACATATTCTAGATATTTTTACATGAATTCTTATCAGATACATGATTTACAAATAGTAAAGTACAAACGTTTAATTTTGAAGTTCATTTGATGTAGATTAGCTAATATTTTAAGTAGTTTTTCCACGTTAGGGTATTAAAAAGGATTCATTATATTTGAAATTTTTTAAACCAAGAAAAGTCAATATGAGAAAAGGAAACTTAAAGGAACCTATACTTAGAATGAACCCACTAGGTGATTTTAATGTGCAGCCAAGATTCAGAACTGCTGTTTTAAGGAAATGTATGTTTCTAAGTTTTCTAGCATTTGCAGACTGAGTGGTTGACATGGTTTTGTGGGACTTCCCCCCCCCCCTTAAAAATAAGGTCTTGCTGTAGTTCAGACTGGAACTTGTGATTCTCAGCCTCCTGACTGCTGGGGTCACTGGTGTGCACCACCACACTTAGCTTTAAAAAAATAAGTAGCAGAGTTAACTATCTTAACTTTTTGTGTGTTTACCTCATTATTGTTAAGTAAATTCACATTGTTGTATAACCAACTCTTTTCACTTTGTAAAACTAATAAAATGGGGGTTTTTCTAGGGGGTGGGGGTGCTGGGGTTAGAACCCAAGGCCTCATGGGTCCAGGCAAGCACAGAACTAGGAATCTTGAAATGGGATGTTCCTTAACTGGTAGCAATGTAAGTATCTTGGAATGGTGCAGGTAAAAACACATATGTTGCTGGCATCAGTATTGAAGTTGTTAGAGAGGGATTAATGGCTGTTCATGGGAGACCTTGTATGTATTGGGGCCTTAGTGGTATTCTTGGTTTAGAGTTCTCTATAATTCAGACTTTGGTGCCTCATTTTTTGGTTCTAGAAATTTGAACTTGTTTGGATACCCAGAGTTGATCAGGTTCTTGGTGCATTGTTCTTTTTAATCAAATTGATGGAATTGATGCATAAAAATGTATTGCCCTTTAAAGAGAGAGTGTGTGTGCTAATGAAGGAGGGGCAGAACTTGGAACGTGACAATTGGGATGTTTGTGAATTCCAGTGCTCCTTTCCTACCATCATCTAAGCACTTAGGGTACTAAATTAGTGTTTGTAAATTTTTGTTGCAAACCAGGAATTTAAAGAAAAGGGAGAAAAGGATGCTATTAAATGATATTTTGTCTAGGCTTAGGAAAGACTTGTTGCACTGTGTTGTGTTGCTATGTCTCCCACTGAAGAGCCACTAGATTTCAAGCCTCTGCCACGGACAGCTCTTACTCATTACCAAATTCCAATCTATTGGCCCTTCTTATAGCTTCTCTCTTCATCCTTGGGGGAATGAGGTGTTTCTCGAACATCCCTTCAGGTGCCTTCTTTACATGGCCAATATTCAGTAATAGAGCTGCTACTGTATCTTATACATTTCCTAGCTCTTGGGTGTATTTTGGTGAACAACACATTAATATAGTTCCCACCTTCCTGGTTGATGTTGACAATGACTTATTTTCTGTTACTTGAGGAGCAACACACCCTTGCTTGTTTTACTGAGAATAAACATGAACTTAAACTCATTATTAATGTGGCATTTAGAGCTCTAATGAGTTATTCCCTCTTTCACAGCAATGGCACCAGCATGATATCATTGATCATTCCTCCCAAAGACCAGATTTCACGAGTGGCAAAAATGTTAGCAGATGAATTTGGAACTGCATCTAACATTAAGTCACGAGTAAACCGCCTTTCAGTCCTGGGAGCCATTACATCTGTACAACAGAGACTCAAACTTTATAACAAAGGTAATCTGGAGCTAAATCATTTTTCTTCTCTACTTTTCCACATGTTGGTTATATTTTCCACCTTGATCCTCCCCTGGTGCTTTATTCACTAACTGTCACCAGTGTCTCTTTAGCTTTGGTGTTTAACATTTATTTTATTTATTGAAAGTTGAGTGGTATTTACTGTACTTTAAGAAGTAAATCTTAACTGATCATCACAAAAGAGATTTTACAGTTGGGGCAAGAGTTCTGCCTAAAAGATTTAAAGATATTTCTGTTTCATTTAAATTATGCCTATGGGGACATTTATAGAAATTGTTTATGTTCTTTGCAGTACCTCCAAATGGTCTGGTTGTTTACTGTGGAACAATTGTAACAGAAGAAGGAAAGGAAAAGAAAGTCAACATTGACTTTGAACCTTTCAAACCAATTAATACGTCATTGTATTTGTGTGACAACAAATTCCATACAGAGGTAAGTGTGACAAAAGTCTGAATTATAGCCAGGCGTGGAGGCGCACGCCTGTAATCCCAGCAGCTTGGGAGGTGTAGGCAGGAGGATCGCAAGTTTGAGACCAGAGGCAGTCTGCATAACTTAGTGAGACCCTGTCTCAAAAAAAAAGTAAAAAGAGCCGGGCACAGTGGCGTATGCCTGTAATCCCAGCAGCTTGGGAGGTGTAGGCAGGAGGATCGCAAGTTCGAGACCAGAGGCAGTCTGCGTAACTTAGCAAGACCCTGTCTCAAAAAGTTAAAAAGTGGGCTGAGGGTGCAGCTCAGTGGCCCAGCACTTGCAAAGCATGCAGATGTGAGGCCCTGGGTTCAAACTCCAGTACCACACACACACAAAAAAAAGTCTGAATTATAGAGAACTCTGAACCAAGAATACCGCCAAGCCCCCAACACAAACAAGGTCTCCTATGAACAGCCATTAACCCCTCTCTAACAACAACTTCAATACTGATGCCAGCAACATATCTTTTTTAACCTGTACCATTCCAAGATAAAAGACTTTTTGTTTTGGAGTGCTAGGGACAACAAATCCATACAGAACTAAGAATTTGAGCACAGAACAGTTTCATCATTCTAAAAAGAAACCACATGCCCATCAGCAGTTACATTCCATCCCCTCAGCCTTTCTCAGCTCTAGGCAACCACTAATCTATTTTCTGTCTATATGTTTGCTCGTATTGGATATTTAACGTAATAGAATCATACAATTTGTGGCCTTTTATAACTGGCTTCCTTTGCTTTATGTTTTTAAGGCTCATCCATATGTAGCATGTATCAGTATTATTTCATTCCTTTTTATTACCAAATAGTCCTTGGTATTGGATATGCCACATTTTATTTATGTATTTATCATTTGGTGGACATTGGAGTTGTTTTCCACTGTCTAGATAGTATGCATAATACTATCAGCATTCATATATAGGGGTTTTGGTGACTGTGTTTTCGTTTTTGTAGATTTGTACATCTAAGAGTAGAATTTCTAGGTCATATAGTAATTATGGCCTGCAGCAGTAGCCCTGCGGCATCTGATCCCGGCAGATCTCGGAAGCTAAGCAGGGTCAGGCCTGGTTAGTACCTGGATGGGAGACCACCTGGGAACACCAGAAGCTGTAGGCTTGGGAGAAGGACCTGGCAACCCCCTCCCAAAAATCAATCTGCCATTGAAAACCTTATGAACAGCAGAGAAACACTGACAATAGTGTTTCCCCTGTTGTACAGAGGGTCGCTATGAGTCGGATACCGACTCGACGGCACCTAACAATAACAACAATAGTAATTATGGGTAACCTTTTGAGAAATTGTCATACTGTTTTCCAAATCATGATAAATGGTACCATTTTATTCAGGTGACTATTTTCAAAGAGTAATATAGCTTACATTTATTATGACACTAGTCATCATGTTTGAAGTAAGCACTAATTTGCATTTGAAGGACTAGAGCCAAATAATTAGCTACCTGATCTCCATCTTTCCCTATTTAACAATAAAATTTGCCTATAATTTTGCACCCTTAGTTTTCAGCTCAAAAATTATAAAAATTTTAGTAGCAGGGAGCTTTTTTCTTTCTTTTTCTTCCCATGAAACTTTTGAGTGACAGAGCTGCCATATGATGAACTCTAATAGTGGAAAGGAAACCTCATTAGAGTGACCTAAATCAGTCAACAGTAGAACAATCAGGAATTCACAGCTGGCTCCTAGTTTAGTCTCTTGCCTTTCATCAACCTAGGAAAAAACCTCTCTGGTGGAATTAGAACTGACATTTGTCCACATAGTTTACAATGGATGATTTTTGCTAACTTGACAGGAAGTCCAATTCCAATTGATTCTTGGTCAACTGCATGGATAATCCAGCCTGTTTTGTTTTTAAGCTATACAGGCTCCTCCTGGTATAACCTTCATTAGGAAGACTCTTAGCCATTCTGTCCATTTACCTGTATCTGGTTTAATGAACACAGATTTTGAATCTTTCTGGTTTAAAAAAAATACCACCCTTCACCTTGGCTTTATCTCCCTTAGTATTCCCTTCAGCTTTTCTTTTGAGCATGGTGGCAACAGTGGCAGAACGAAGAAACTGAACTCAGAGATGCAACTTTGAACAGATATCACCATATAAGACTGTTTTGTTTTTGCTCTTGGGTGCTAGAGATTGAATCCAGGACCTCATGCATGCTAAGCATGTGTTCTACCAGTGAGCTGTATTTTTAACATGCTGTATTCATGTCTTTTTGTTTTGTTTAATTTTACCTAGTACTTGGGGCTTGTACCCATGACCTTGAACATACTTTGAACCCCCAGCTTTTTTTTAGAGTCAGGGTCTCACTAAATTAAACAGGGTGCCTCTAGTCTTGAACTTGCGATCCTCTTGCCTCAGCCTCCCAAGTCTCTGGGATTACAGGCATGAGCCACTGCACCTGGCTAGTATTCATATCCTAAGGCTAATTATCAAGCCTCCTTTAGCTAAAGATAGATTCTTTGTTGATTAGTCTTTTCTCTAGGCATTTCTTTGAAGAAGCTGTAATGATTTCTTAGTTCCAAAGAGATTGCTATCTTCCAGGCCTATAGTATTCAAAATTCATCATGAAAACGTGTGTGGGTCCCAAGACTACTAAATTTTTTCTTTGGAGAGGCAAAATATGGGATATGATGCTCATCCAAAAATTTTCCTCATAAAATTCAGAATTCTTAGCTATAATGCCTTTAAAACTTACCTTGAGGTTTTTTGTTCATTTAGTTTTTGAGATAGCGTATTGCTGTGTGGTGCCAGGGGGCCTAGAACTCACTATGTAGGCCACACTGGCCTTGAACTTGCAGCGATCCTCCTGCCTCTGCCTCCCAAATGCTGGGATTACAGGCATGTGCCATCACACTCAACTATAGGTTGAGTTTTATATCCAGATACCATTAATGTAGCTCAAGACCACAGGTATTAAATGAAACGTTTCAAAACTAGTAAATCTTTTTATAGACTATTTATTGGTTTTCATGTACTTATATTGAGTTAATTTATAAGGTAATCTCATTTGTCATGATACTGCCTAGTAATGCTGAGGTTATTGATGGAAACAAAAAGACAACTTTAGGGATAGGAAGTCTTATGCTCCATAAGCTGTCAACTGTGGGACTAGAGAAAAAATTGAACCTTTAACTTCTTAATGAATATTTTTGTTTTTGTTTAGTTGGGGGGTTGTTTGTTTTTTCCAGTACTGAAGCGGTTGAGCCCACGGCTTTACACATGCCAGGCAAATGCTTTACCACTGGGCTCCTTCCAGCCCCTTACAATTTTCTTTTTTTGAGACAGAGTCTAAGTTGTTCAGGCTGCCTTTGGCCTTGAACTTGTGATCCTCCTGCCCCAGCCTCCCAAGTTGCTGTGAATACAGGCATGCACAGTGTCTAGCTCTTTGGTTGGTTTTTGAAACAGTCTCACTCTGTAGTTCTGGTTCCCTTGAACTTCTATGTAGCCAAGGCTGGCCTCCAACTCATAAATGAAACCTCCTGCCTCGTTCTCCTAAGTGTTGGGATTATAGGTATGCGCCACTATGCCTGGAGTATCTTAACCATTTTTAAGTGTACAGTTCAGGGATATTAAATGCATTCATAATGTGTAACCATCACCACCATACATTTCAAGAACTCGTTTAAAATTAAATCTCATTAAACTCTGTACTCAATAAACAATAAATAACTTCCCATTCCTCCCTCCTTCCAGCCCTGGTAATTGCCATTCAATATTTATAGCTGAAGTCCATAAATTATTCTGTAAGATGGTTTTTCCACAGAGTTCATACCATAGTGAATGAGATAAAGGCTCATATATACTCTTTTGGATTTTGTCTTTACCTTAGAACTTTGGAGTTCAGTGTGTAGTACTTGTGTTTGTTTTTCAGGCTCTTACAGCACTACTTTCAGATGACAGCAAGTTTGGCTTCATTGTAATAGATGGCAGTGGTGCTCTTTTTGGCACACTCCAAGGAAACACAAGAGAAGTCTTGCACAAATTCACTGTGGATCTCCCAAAGAAACACGGTAATATAGGAAGAAAATATGAGTTCTTTCACTTTGTGTCTAGCAGTAAAGTCACTTTCTGTAAACAAGCAACAGTGCTAAACTTTCATTCTTAAGTATGATGATTTTTCTCTTTGTTCTCTTCAGTAATAGCAGGATTTTTGATTCGCAAGGTATCTTATGGTTTTTAATAATTGCCTTTTTCTGTCACTTTGTGTCAAAGGTAGAGGAGGTCAGTCAGCCTTGCGTTTTGCCCGTTTAAGAATGGAAAAGCGACATAACTACGTTCGAAAAGTAGCAGAGACTGCTGTGCAGCTGTTTATTTCTGGGGACAAAGTGAATGTGGCTGGTCTTGTATTAGCTGGATCAGCTGACTTTAAAACTGAACTAAGTCAATCTGATATGTTTGATCAGGTAAGTGAGAAGTAAATGTAAGTCTTTAAGGTCAGTAGGTCAGTCCTTTCTAAAAGACCCTGGACATGCACATGTTTTTGTATTTATAGTGATAAAATATCTGTGGTTTGGAGGTGTAACCCAGTGGTAGAATGCTTATCTAGCTTGCATGACAATCTAGACTCAGTTGCTAGCCCCCCACACACAAAAAAATTGTTGTTGTTGTTAGGTGCCGTCGAGTCGGTGTCCGACTCATAGCGACCCTCATAGGGTTTTCAATGGCTGACTGTTTCAGGATTGCCTTGGGAGTGGATTGCCAGGTCCTTCTCCACACAAAAAATAGTTAAATGGTAGAGAGTTTACTGGTGTTTATTGGGAAATACTTCCTTATCCTTTTCTGAACCTTTTCTCTTTTGAAGCCAACAATTTCCAGGTGAGTTTCTTATGGGCCCTGGGGAGGTAGGTCCCTGCTCTTTAATGGTTTGCCGTAATTGGCTTTAAAATGATTTGATTTCAGAGAAACTAGAAGTTTTCTTATTGGCTTTTGTTGATTTTTTCCTAAAGTTAGGTAAAGTGATGAAATTCAGCACTATCAGAGCTGATTAAGACTAAAGCATTAAATCCAAAGGATCTTTTGATTTATGGCATGGGTTCAGCCATAATACATTCCCAACATATTCATCACCTTATTTAGTAGGAGCCAGTGACGACTCCTTTCCTTCACAAGCTTATTTTTGTTTGCATTTAATGAGTTATAGTAGGTGTAATAAAATGTGTGGTATAATTGCTTGGGAAGGTTGGTTCCAGCAGTATTTGTTCACTGTGAGAATAATTCTTGAATAAATATAGTCCCTTACCCATATTTAGACTTCAGAGATGATAGTGCTAAGCTTTGCTTTCCATTAGGAGATAGGAGACAGTGGGTCTTGGTAAAGCTGTTTCAAAGTCCTAATGCTTGTGGTCTTGTTTTTGTTTTTTAATTGTGTCAGAGGTTGCAATCAAAAGTTTTAAAATTAGTTGATATATCCTATGGTGGTGAAAATGGATTCAACCAAGCTATTGAGTTATCTACTGAAGTCTTGTCCAACGTGAAGTTCATTCAAGAGAAGAAATTAATAGGTATCACTCAAATATAGCTGTTTTGCTAATTTTGTGAAATGTTTGTGTGTGTGTGTGTGTGTGTGTGTGTGTGTGTGTGTGTGTGTATGTATGTATGTATGTATGTATGTATGTACGAAACAAGATACTGAAGCAGGGTATAGTGGTGTACACCTATCATCCCAGTGACTTGGGGGTAGAAGCAGGAGGATCTGAAGTCAGCCCATGCAATTTAGCCAGACCCCGTCCCAAGATAAAAGAGTATGCTGTGCATGGTGACACACGTCTTTAATCCCAGCAACTCAGGAGGCAGAGGCAGGAGAAGCAAAAGTTCAAGCCCAGAGGCAGCCTGTGTAACTTAGTGAGACATTGCCTCAAAACTGCAAAGTAAAAAATGGGCTAGGGATACAACTCAGTGGTTGAGCACTCACAAAAAGTAGATGTGAAGTAGGTGTGAGACCCTGGGTTCAAATGCTGGGTACTGCCCCCAAAAAAAGAAAATAAGGTAAAAGTAAAAAGGGAGCAGGGGTGTGTCTCTGTGGTAGAGTGCTTGCAAAGCTTGCATGAGTCCATAGATTCAATGCCTCAGCACCAAAAAATCAGGGGAAAAAAAAATCTGCCTCCATTGAGTCATTTTTAACCTTTATTTATTTATTTATTTTTTGGACAGTGTCTTACTGTTTCTAGGTTAATTTATAGTACCCAGCACAATGTAAATGTTATGCAAATAATTCTGATTTCTAGATTATGATGATGAGAAAAGGTCTGTACATGTTCAGTATAGCTGCAGCTATCATAGGCCTAACTACATAATACATGTCAGTAAACTTTTTTTTTAATATTTTTAATCCATGTTTAGTTAAATTCATAGATATGGAGAGTACATTGTATGTTTTATTGTCCTATCTCTAATCCATAGGACGATACTTTGATGAAATTAGCCAGGACACAGGCAAGTACTGCTTTGGAGTTGAAGATACACTAAAGGCTTTGGAAATGGGAGCTGTAGAGATTCTAATAGTCTATGAAAATCTGGATATAATGAGATATGTTCTTCATTGCCAAGGCACAGAAGGTAAAAGAACTAAAAATAATGTTGCTGTTTGTTACATTCCTTTGTATTCAAGAAGCCTGGGGGTAGACATTTAAGATACAAAAGGCTGGTCTCTGAAGCAATCAGATGATACATCTAGCCAGGCAGGGTGGTGCACACCTGTAATCCCAGGGACTCAGGAGGCAGAGGCAGGAGGATTGCGAGTTCAAGGCCAGAGGCAGCCTGTATAATTTAGTGAGACCCTATATCAAAATAAAAAGTAAGACATGGGATGGGGGTTCTGTCCAGTGGTGTTGCAGGAGCGTGCATGAGGCACAGGGTTCCATCCTCTAGTAATGAAAATTAAAAAAAAAAAAAAAACTGTCTCCTTGTTCCTCACTCTTGGGCTGCAGTATGTAACTGCACAGATTTTTCTGCTTGTGCTGTTTAATGTCAGCTTATGATTGTTAAATTTGCTGAGAACCAGGACTGTTTCTTTAATGTTTCCTTATGGCGGGAACAAAGTACCTGATAGATGCTTAGTGCATGCTGTTTATGTAAAGTAGATGTGATAGAATTAGTCCGGAGCCCTTTTCTCATCTAACCTTATTTCATGGGGCATATGCCTATTGCTGCGTTAACACATTTTTTTTTTCTTTTAATACTACAGAGGAGAAAATTCTCTATTTAACTCCAGAACAAGAGAAGGATAAATCTCATTTCACAGACAAAGAGGTATGTGATTTTTTGTTTGTTTGTTTGATGATACATGCAAACAGGTATAAATATGTGTGTTAGAGCATTGGTAGTATAGAATATCAGCTTTAGGAACCTAAATCTCATGCTAGTTAGGGGGTTAACCCCTGTCTGCCATTTTTCAAGTGGTTAAGCAATCGGGAAAACATTTAATTTCAATAGTGCTGCTCCTGTGCGGCTTTCTTCACTTAATCGTCTTTTGCTACAGTAGCTTCTCTGGATTGGTCTAAATACTTTACCACTCTTTAAAATATTACTACCTTTTTACACAAGATGGCTGTAAGTGGTAGCTTTCTCAAATTCTAAGTTGGAGGATTTTATCCTTTATGAGACTACTCCCAAAGGCAATTGTGATATGTCTCTTCTGAGCTGTTGAATGAATGTTGCATAGGGATACAAGAGCCTATTTCTGGAGTCAACAATAGGAATCATAAGTTGAAAAACCACTGAGTATGTGTTGAGGTTAGAGCTTGAGTAGTACTGAAATAATTATAATTTCTCTGCTGTTTTGGTTATGTTACCAAAAACCAGAATGCACTTTTGTTTTACATACATTTATGTATATACAAAATGAGTGTGAGGGTGGGCAGGGGGATTGAGAAGCAGGCAAAGTCTTGTTGTATTCTAATCCCATTATTTTTGTATTTTGTATCTCCTGGTTGCCCCTTGTAGACAGGACAGGAACATGAGCTGATTGAGAGCATGCCCCTCTTGGAATGGTTTGCTAACAACTATAAAAAATTTGGAGCTACGTTAGAAATTGTCACAGATAAGTCACAAGAAGGATCTCAGTTTGTGAAAGGATTTGGTGGAATTGGAGGTGAGTAGTAAATCAGCAAACAGAATCTAAAATCAGGGTCTCAGGCCAGGACCTCTCCTGGTTAACCTGAAATGAGGTGAGGTGTTCCTGTAATCTATTTGACACCGGTGTGTTTGGAACAGCAAATGGCTGCACATTCTTTCATTTGGACCAACTTTTAATCATTACCTTTTTGTAATTCTGTAGGAGAATTGATTCTCCTGTTCCTTTGAACCACTAGGTATTTACCCTTTGGTTTGTTTCTCTAGGTATCTTGAGGTACCGAGTAGATTTCCAGGGAATGGAATACCAAGGAGGAGACGATGAATTTTTTGACCTTGATGACTACTAGGTAGTCGACATGGGTCCGGCAAAACGTGCCTCACCCTCCAGCATCCAACCCAAGGAGCATACCCATGGTGGAATCCAAACAGATCCCTGCCTTACAATTGGAACATTTCCAGAACTTAATCCATGAGCATTGGATACTGAAAAGAAAACTGAAACAAAACCAGACCCAACCCTATACTTTGGTTTGTCATGGTGTCAGCGCAGCAGCCTAAAACTAAGTTCCTAAATGCCACTTTGGACTAATTTAAAAAAAGAATCCTGATTTTTACTTTTACTCGATGGTGAAATTGGTTGCTCTTGTATTTTATGAAAAAAGATGATTTTTTTAATCTTCATACATAGAAGCAAAAATACTTTAACTGCTGTAAACCTTCAAAAGTTAATAGAAGTGAGATCATACTGGTTTGTTTCTTATTTTGATCGGAGAAAAGTTAAATTGCTGCATTTCGCAGTGACCCATTTACATGGCATTCTCAGCTTAGACTGCATAAGAAGAAATATATGTGGTGAAACGTTGGAACCATTTCTCTCTTGGTCTCTGTTTAATGTTGAAAGGTTGAGCTAATAGGAAGCAATTTCAACTTCACTCCCTCATACTCCCCCCCCCTCCAGACTGTCAGTTTCAAGGATGCAGATTGCACTGCAGAGTCAAAATGACTGAAGCATTGGGGCCAGTGCACTGCTTTCTTTCATCTGTTTGGCAGACACATTTGTGTTCTGTGTTTAGGAGCCCTTTGTATCATTTCCTTTGACAAGGGTCCCCATAATTTTAGCCTACTAGAAACCAGGTTGGGATAGATATGATTGGGCTTCTGTGCTATTGCTGGGATTGGGAGAAATAAAACATGCAATTTAAGTGGAAGCAAAAAAATTTAAAGATTATTTTATATTGCTTGGGTCTGCTGTTGGTAAAAGGGAGGTGCTCGTGTTTCCTTGTGGTGGATGGCATGAGATTATGTGAATGTTTTGATTTTTTTTTAATGAACTGCAAGATTTTTCACAGGAACAACAGACAGGACATGTATGACTGTGCATGTAATTATAAACCCCTGATGGGGTTGAAGCATTTGTTTCAAATGTGGGACTTACAAGCACCTCTCAG
>VMDO01024878.1:0-29054 GCA_007922755.1 Pedetes capensis | reverse complement strand
TTTAGCTATTGCATAATGGGTGTTTCCTCCCTCATAAAGCCTTCTTTTGAGATTTGGGGGTGGGGTTTATCCTCATTTGTTGTACATAAATTTTTTTATTAATTTATTTTCATTTTTTAATTTTTTGTGGTGCTGGGACTTGCACCCAAGGTCTTGAGCATGTTAGGCAGATACCCTACCGCTGAGCTACATCCCTAGCCCCTACACATGGATGTTTAAGTCATTCTTAGCCATATTACAGACTTTGGTTCAGTTATACTTGAAATGAATGTGGGGCCTTGTCCCACCTTCTATCCAGGAGCAAGCTTCTGTATTGAATGATGTTTTCTATGGGCCCCAGTAAAGTTTGATCATATAGAACTTCAAGTGTTTTTGTTGCCTATAGTCCTACAAAAAAATCCTCTTTCCATTGTTGATGATTCCTGGTATATAGGAAAATAATTGTGTCTCATATGCTGATCTTTGCATCTCCTCACCACTGTCTTTACGTCTCATTTTTGGGTCCTGTTTCATTAGTACTGCCAGCACAGGGTTGAACAGTCCTGTTGACAGTAACTGCTCCTGTCTTTTTCCTGGATTTATGGGAGTGCTCTGGCGTGTTGTTTTATTTTGGGTCCATTCTTTTATTTTCAACTTGTGTAGTTTTGTCTTATGGAAGTGGCAGCACACACATGCACACAATGGAAGCAGAGACTTCTTTGCATTAGTCTTCGAGAGGACAGTGATGACACCTGAACTGTTCCAGATTCGGAGGAACATGCATGAACTTTGTAGCTGGTGATGTTTGAGAATTTCTGTACACAGGGAAGTGCAAAGGTTAAGTCAAGTAACACTGGAAAGGAAATTTCTGTCCCTTCCCTTGTGGGAGGAGGTGTCCTTCAGGGTATAAATCAAGTAGGTAACGTTCTGTTTGTGATATCAAAGTGGAGGTTTCAAGTAAGCACGTTCTTCCCTGATCTCTCATTGTGTTCTTCATGAGGGAGACATGGGAGCATAGAAGCAGGTGCTTTAGAGACAGGACTGAAAGATGATGATCGTTATAGCAGGCATTGATTAGGGGTAATGCCCTTCATTTATTAAGTACCTAACATGGATCTGATGTGGGTCAGAGCACTTTTAGTTTTTAATCATTTAACCCTCACCGTATCATAGGTGATTTGTACTGTGACACCTCCTGTTTTCCACGTGACAAAATAAGGCACAGAGAGTGAAGATCCCACCCAAGGGCACCCCGCTGGCACATGGTGGAATGTCCCCTAACCCTAGGCAGTCGACCGTGGAGGCCGGGCTTCTACTCACTGAATGTCAAAATGCCTTACATAAGGTAGTCTAGTGAACAGAAAACCAGGCTAAGGCAAGCGGGTACAAAGCTCACGCCACACAGGACGGCACACTGAGCACTGGCACTGCTGGTGCCGCTGGTGCGTGCTGGTGTCGGTTTGTTTCCCCCTGGCGAGACTGACTCTGCTTCCCTCGGTTTCTGGGCAAGTCCTCCTTATGTGCGCTGAGGTGACAGCTGAGCAAAATGCCTCTGCAGTGGAGTGGGAAGCAGAGTCGCTGTGGCACTCTAGAGCGTGTATTTGCTGAATCACATGTGCGTTTCTGGTGTCCAGGCCCTGCCTGCCCCCCTCCCCGCCCCCCTTCCCAGCCAGACATCTTTCACTTCTAAGCAGTTGTGTCCTGAGGGAAAGCGATGCCAGCTGAGTCTGCTTTTTCATTTAGGAGGTCACCCTGGTAGTGACTGCCATGTACGTCCTAGGCCTGCATCCTCTGGACGCCCATTCATTGGGTCTAGGACACAACTTGAGCACTAGTAGTGCATCTAGGAGTGCTTCCTGTGGTGCTGGTTCCTGCTGTAGTTGTGGTTTGCTGTCAGGGGCAGTCGAGCCAGGTCCGACTCAAAGCCACCCCCACAGGGTTTCCAGTAGCTGATTGTTTCAGGGTTGCCTTGGGAGTGGACTGTGATGGTTCTCCCAGTTTTGTGGTGCTGGGGATCGAACCCAGGGCGTCAGCACAGAGTGGCGCTCTATCAACTGAGCTAAACCCCAGCCCTCTTACTTCTAGTAGGGACTACGGTATCAGCAGGCCCTCAAGATAGTCCAAAACACAAGCAGCTCAGGCAGGTTAATATCTCTGAGGAGTGTCTACCTACCACACCCTTAACCCAAGTGAGACCAGAGACTCCAGGGAACCATCACAGGTACTAGAATTGCACTGCCTGTGGTCCAATAAGCAGAGGGTAACATGTAGCAGTAACTCCGAGATTCCTGTGTTAGATGGCCCATCCTTTATGGTCTTCAATGTCAACAGCAGACTTTTTGAATCATAATTCAGTGACCTTCAGCATACCCGTTTTTCTTTCTTGTCCCTTTATTGAACATGGCCGTGAAGGTAAATTGGGAAACTTTATGAAAGGCAAAATATTCTTGCTTGTGTAATATTTTGGTTGACTATGGACACTGATGAAATGGAAATAAAATGGAAAGGCTTTGGAATTCTTAAACACTTGTTAGAATGCCCAAGAGAGTTGTGAGGACAAGCTAGTCTAGGAAAGAGAAGTGGAAGTGTTCCTAACACACTTCATCGAGTTCGGGCTGCTTATCTCCCCATCCCCATCCTCGTCCCTTCGCCCCCCAGCCTGGGTTGCCCCGTTACCCTGGTACACCACTGCCACCCAGTCCTTCCTGACTCCAGAGTTCTTTCATCTGCCAGTGTGTGAACAGTGTGCTCACGCAGCACAGACTTACGGAGGAGCTGTTGTATTCTGGCCGCCCGGTATGGCCTTAGGAGCATCGGCGAACAAAGCCGCAAAATTCTCTGCCTGTGTAAAATTACAGGACATTGAAAGTCAGTGTCTGGAAGATAACCAGTGCCCTGTGTCCATCCGCCCAGCATCGACTCTTACTGGAATTGAGGGGCCCCATGTATTTATAATATGCTCCTCACTTTTCTGAGCCTGCTTTATGTCCTTTTGGAGGCGACTAACAGGTTATAAGTGATTATCTTTCTCCTTTTTTCTAGATACGAACCACAGTACTTCAGGATCGCATTATGAAAATCCCCAGCGGGGACCGGCGTCTTCTGCGAGTGACTGTGGTGCAAGCTGTCAGAATGCTGTTGTGAACGACCTGCTGGAGAAGGACGCCTGGCCCTCAGGCCCTGGCAGCGACCCGAAGCTGGCTTCAGAATGTATGGATGCTGATTCTGCCTCCAGCCCCGAGTCAGAGAGAAACCTCACCGTCATGGCTTCGGGGGGCACCGGGGGTGAGAAAGATGGCCTTCGAAGCAGCGCCGGACTTGGTTCCCAAAGCAAGTTTGTGCTTGGCGGCAGCAGCAATAACGGGGGCCATGGAAGCAGTACTGGGCCGTGGGGCTTCCCCCACGGAGCCATGATAAGCACATGCCAGGTCTCCGTGGACGCTTCTGAAAGCAAATCCGAAAGTAGCAGCAATAGAATGAATGCTTGGGGCACCGGCAGTTCTTCATCAAATGGAGGGTTAAATCCAAGCACTTTGAATTCAGCTAGCAACCACGGTGCCTGGCCAGTATTAGAGAGCAGCGGACTCGCCCTGAAAGGGCCCGTAGGGAGCGGCGGTGCTGGCATCAGCGTTCAGTGCAGCCCCGCAGGCCCGATGCCTGGAGGGCAGAGCATGAACTCTAAGGCGAGTGCGTCTTCTACCCACGGTACCTGGGGAAGCCTTCAGGAGACTTGCGAGGCCGACGGGAGTGGTACACAGAAGGTTGCGTTCAGTGGCCAACCTCAGACTATCGCCACTGAAGTGACTGGACCAAATAACACTACTAACTTCATGACCTCCGGTTTACCGAACGCTGGTTCAGTCCAGAGCGCCGAGCTGCCCGGCGGGGGCGCGGGGGCCTGGCGCGTGAGCACAATGACCCACCCTCAGCTGCCGACCCCGGCCGTGGTGAACGGCTCGGCCCTCTCCCACCTGAGCAATGGGGAGCCGAAGAACGGCAGCTCCTATGGCGCCGCGTGGGGCACCTATGGCTCCAGTTACTCTGGAGACAAATGCGCAGGCCCCGGTGGCCCAGCGAACGGCGACACTGTGAATGCAACGCTAATGCAGCCTGGCACCAACGGGCCCGTGGGCACTAACTTCCAAGCGAACATGAGCAAGGGGGGCGGCTCGTGGGAGGCTGGGGCCTCAAGTCCCCAGAGTGCCTCATGGGGAAGTGGGAGTGGGGCGAACCCCGGCGCAGGTCGGCGAGGCTGGGGCGCTCCGGCACAGAACGCCAGCCCCGGCGTACCCGGCGCGGAGTGGAGCAAGCCGCCAGGGGACAGCACGGGCAGCGGCGGCAAGTTTACAAACGGCTGGAAGGCCACCGAGGATGAGGACCAGGGCTCCGGCGCGTCTCAGACGAGCGAGCCAGGCGGTGCCTGGGCCAAGCCGGGGGGCCCGGCAGGCAGTGACGGGGGCGCAGACAGCACGGGGCGCCTCGAGGACAAAGCCGCCGGGGAGAGCCGAGACCGACGGAAAGTCGATCAGCACACATTACTCCAAAGCATCGTGAACAGAGCTGACCTGGACCCACGGGTCCTGTCCAACTCGGGGTGGGGACAGACTCCGATCAAGCAGAACACTGCCTGGGACACCGAGGCCTCCCCTCGGGGGGACAGACAGACTGACAACGGCACCGAGGCCTGGGGCAGCTCTGCCACACAGACGTTCAACTCAGGGGCGTGTACAGACAAGGCGGGCCCTCACGGTAACGATACCTCATCTGCGTCGGGGTGGGGCGACCCCAAACCTGCTCTGAGGTGGGGAGACCCCAAAGGCCCCAGCTGCCAGGGCGGGTGGGAGGACGATTCTGCTGCTACAGGAATGATCAAGAGCAATCAGTGGGGGAGCTGCAAGGAGGAGAAGTCCTCGTGGAGTGATTCGCAAAAGAGCAAACAGGGGTGGGGGGACGGGCAGAAGGCAAGCCAAGGTTGGCCCACGCCCGCCGGTGACAACTGGGGAGAGGCTTCAAGGAGTAACCACTGGGGCGAGGCCACCAAGAAGTCCAGCTCAGGAGGGAGTGACAGCGACAGGTCTGTCTCCGGTTGGAATGAACTGGGTAAAACGAGTTCTTTTACTTGGGGAAATAACATAAATCCAAATAATTCATCAGGATGGGATGAATCTTCCACGCCTAATCCTGCCCAGGGGTGGGGAGACCCTCCAAAGTCCAATCAGTCTCTAGGCTGGGGAGATTCGTCCAAGCCAGTCGGTTCTCCAGACTGGAACAAGCAACAAGACATTGTTGGGTCTTGGGGAATCCCGCCAGCCACAGGCAAGCCTCCCGGCACTGGCTGGCTGGGGGGACCTATGCCAGCCCCAGCAAAAGAAGAAGAACCTACAGGCTGGGAGGAGCCGTCCCCCGAGTCGATCCGACGCAAAATGGAGATCGACGACGGGACCTCAGCTTGGGGCGATCCGAGCAAGTACAACTACAAAAATGTGAGCATGTGGAGCAAAAACGTCCCCGACGGCAGCAGCCGCGCAGACCAGCACGCACAGGTACATCAGCTGCTGCCGTCTGCAAGTGCCGTCCCGAACAAAGAGGCCAGCGGCGGCTCCGGTAAGCTTTCATTTTATGGAGTGCTTCACGGTGTTCTGAGAAGCAGCCTGGTGTCCACTGTCTGTAGGATGTGTTTAACAGAGCACTTAGAAATGCACACACAGGCCTGTCTGCTGTAATCCAGAAAAGCGTGAGGAAAGTGATAGGTGCTCTGTTCACCCAGGTGACAGCTCTGCATTTGGCAGTGTTATCTGTGAATCCTAGGTACTCCATTCTCTATTGAGAATGCAGCAGAAGGCGGAATTGGAACAGTGGGGCCCAGAGTGCTACAGGCCTCTCTCAGTTGTTCTGAGTTGAGTCTTAACTTTTTGGTTTATCGTTTGAGTAAAATACCCCAGAAATAAAACAAGTATCTAAGTACAGTGCTCTCTAAACATTTGGTACTAGATTTGACATTAAAAGGGATTTTTTTGAGTAGATCCAAGACTATATATAGTGTGTCTCTGTGTGTATATAAGCCATTTGACAACGTCTTTCTAATCTATTTGAACTTTCCTCTTTCATAGTGAGCTTTCTCGGGAGTTATCTTGACATTTTCATTAAGAGTGATTGGCACGCACTGTCTTTGTTAATGGGGTTTTTATTGCCTAGAGGTGGGAATGTTTTTCGAGAATTACCCTTTGAGCATCTAACTTACTTTTCTTAGTCCAAGTCTAGTTTATTGTATTAATTTAGGTTCAGTTCTTAAATGAAACAATTACGTGTCCAACAGGAAGCATCTTTGCTTTGGTTCTTTTAAACAAAATATGTTTGTGGCATCAGTTTTCTTGGCTTTGAACAACTTCACCCAGTACTTGAGATTTTCAAAGAAGCATTATCAAGTATGTATAAAAGTAGAATCCTTACCTATTATTAGGCATGTACCTAATGGTTCTCCTGTACAGTGATGTGAAAGGCTACACTTTTAGAAAAAATTATAATTGATAGCAAAAACCTCCACACTATTACTAGCTTCCTCACCTGTTTCAGTTCACTCACGAGGTTTGGTTCAGAATGACTTGGCTTTTCCAGGAATTAGACTTAGCCTTAAAAGAAGATGATTTAAGGTTATTCAAAAGAATCTTCTCTAGACCCAGAGGGCATTTTTGAAAGAAAAGGTTAGGGGGGGAAAGAAATCACACCCTGTCATTAAGTTATATCACGAGGGAATGCTCTGTCTTCTTCACTTAACACAGCTGTCATCTTTTTTGCCTGTTACGGCATCGTTACTCAGTGCATAAATGTGAAGTTCTTCCTCCTCAGTTCCCTAAACGTTCTTTATCGTCCCCTTTTCCACTGTGTCTCCTGACCATCTCTGCTGATAACTTCTTTTCCCACACTTTCTAAAGGCTGGGGTGAGCCCTGGGGGGAGCCTTCTACTCCAGCCACCACTGTGGACAATGGTACTTCAGCGTGGGGTAAACCCATAGACAGTGGCCCGAGCTGGGGGGAACCCATTGCCGCAGCGTCCAGCACATCCTCCTGGGGCTCCGGCTCTGTCGGCCCACAAGCATTAAGCAAATCTGGTAAGTGACCGTAATCCCTGGTGGCTGTTTTGTAGCAGCAGTGATGACTCACTGACTGCAGTACCTCACTGATAATGTGGCCGCATGACAGTGCGTACCACGCGGTGCTCGGGATTGGCTGCTTGAGTTTGTGATGTGGCTTGCTCCGCTAACTTTCTGCATTCACTTCTTTTCTCGTGTTTCTCAGAACTGTAACTGTGAAAGTTCTGCATATCCTTCACCAAATCTAGATTATATTTTACCAGATGGGATTATCTAGAAAGGGTCTCTTTCATGCCACCCAGCCTGAGACTGGATAGCATAACCGGGGACAGACACCGCACTGCTGGGTGTTTCCCAGAGAGGACCCTGAGATTTGGACTGACTTTATGTCTGTCTCACGTGCTGTGTACAGGGTACCCATACAGTAGTCATGTAGATGAGGTGCTTTCTGCAGCCAGGCAGGAGGCTCACAGGTCCAAGGCCAGGGGCAGCCCGGGGAACTTAACTTAGCAAGACCCTGATTCAAAATACAAAAGGGGCTCGAGATGCAGCGAGGTGGTGGAGCAGCTGCCTAGCATACACAAGGCCCTGGGTTCAGCCCTCTCCCCCACCCCTAGACTGCCACACTCCTGCCAGAATGCTTTCTGCTTGTGACTTCCAATACTCTTCCACCACTTTTCTTAAAAATATACATCGAAATTGGACCTTTCTGATTCCAGCCATCTTCTCTGTCCTGCATGGCACGATGCAGATTAAATGGGTACAAGTCAGAACGCCATCATTGTCTGCATTTAGGAGCCCTCTGGATTATAAGAGGCATGGAAGATGTATTGAATCTTTTAATATGAATAAGTTATTTTTAGTGGGCCTTCTAACTCAGTATAAAACATATGTTCTAATTATGCAGATTTGGGAATAGAAGTAAAAGTGTTTTGTTCTTTCTAGGCTCCTGCTCTTGCTCTTAATGTATGCCTGCCCTCTAGAAAGAGCTGTTTTACTGAAATCTGTGTCTCTCTGTATCACAAATCCATAAGCAGGGCCAAAATCTATGCAAGATGGCTGGTGTGGTGAGGACATGCCGTTGCCCGGAAATCGCCCCACTGGCTGGGAAGAGGAGGAGGATGTGGAGATCGGAATGTGGAATAGTAACTCATCTCAAGAGCTTAATTCATCTTTAAATTGGCCACCATATACCAAGAAAATGTCATCGAAGGTAAACATTTCAAGGGCAAAGCCCTTGAAGCTTTAAGTTCAAAGGTAATTTACCCAGAAAATGTCCTTCTGCCTGCCCATTCGAGGCAATCAGTGCAGGCCAGGCAGCCCCCAACTTATGTCTGGCCCCTTGCATGGGCCACCACTTAGAGAAACGAGACCACAGGAACTTCCTTTCTCCCCACTGCTACAGCTCGGGGTTTCTCTCCTCCTCCCTGCCCTGTGGTGCCTGCAGTGGTGAGGAGGAAGAGAAGGGTGGACCCTTACAGCCCTGCCATTCCACCGCAGCTCATCTCCCAGTCCACCTCACCCGGGTCCCCGGCTCTCCTCCCCCAAAGTCACTGTACTCCTTACCGCCCCACCCCCTGGTCCCTTCCTGGTCCCAAAAGGTCCTGTGACAAAAATCCCTAGGAGTGGATTGAATTGGATCTTGATTTTATACGTGAATAGATCGTGTTTCCACACCGTTTGTTACAAGTATGGCTTCTTGCACCCAGGGTCTACTCGGGTTTTGGAAATTGGGCCAAGTTTCCTGTCCCAAATTAACTCCCCAGTCTGCATAGCCAGGTTTAGGAACCACTGGTATAGACCACCAGTTCTTTGGCAGTGGCAGTGGGGACTGGAGTCAGATTCCCCGAGGATATCTTTCACAACGTGTACCCAAGGGATTCTGGCACGTCCTCCCCACCGTACCTGAGAGTGATTGCCTTTTTGGGGCCCTTAGAAGTCACCTGACTGCCAAGGTCCTTTCCTTTCAATCCTGGGATTCTAAGTCGAGGACCTGCCATTCTCATTTTATCATTTTTTCATTTGGCTGAGTTTGCCAGTTGCCTCACCATATAGCTTATGAAATGCACTCAACATCTTTTATATAAATCATTTGATCCTTATACGGATCTAAGGATACATATCTAAGGATACGAATGAGGAGTTTGAGACTGGAAAAGGTGGTGGCTTGCCCAAATTTGCATAACTAACGACAGAGCAGGGTCTTAAGTTTAGGCCTCCCGTTCCAAACCCTGTGTTCTTCCTCCTGGATCATGCTGTTTTGTGACTTTGTCTTTCCTTACAGGGTCTGAGTGGCAAAAAAAGGAGAAGGGAAAGGGTGTGTAGCCTTTTTACTCTTTCTCCTTTGTTTCTACTAGTAATCTTTAGAAAGCAACTGCAAACTTTTATTTAGCTTCTGCTGTGTGCCAGGTACTGTGCTTGGTGCTGGGGATTCAAATACTCGTAAGCTGTGAGCTGCCCCTTCTCAGAGCTCACACTGTCCTGACGGGCGTTGGGAGAGCTGTGTGAGAGCCTCAGAAGAGCAGCAGTGGAGCTTGGACGGTGCCTGGGGCGTGGGGGAGTTAAGGAGGATAGGCGGCTGACATGGCCAAAATGTAGAATTTCTAGAAAGAAGTGAGGAGATCTGGCTTTGTAGTTAGATGAAGGACAGATAGTTAAAGTGTTTTCATTATTATGCAAAAGCATTTGAACTTTATAGAAAATACGGAGCCAGAGACATTGAGTACAAGGCAACATCAGTGGATTTTTTAAATTATTATTTTTGCTATCCAATGCTGATACGAAATACACATTGGAGCAGCTGAGAAGCCGGAGATAAGGATCTCGGGAAGCTTCTGCATTAACTCAAGTTAGAAAGGAGGGCTTGCCTGGGGAAATAAGAGTAGGCAAGACTAAGTTGAGAGCCGTCGCAGAAGGGAAGGACAGAAGAACTTGGCAGCTAGTTAGACAGCGGGTGGGAGTGAGAAAGGAGGGAGAATCAAAGACAGCTGGAGACACTGGCGAGGGTTAGGTGCTTGCTTCAGAGGCCTGCGCTGAGGGGAGCCAGGAAGCTGTGTTCTGTTTCACAGTCAGAAGGAACAGACGGTAGCAATGGGAGAGGGAAGTTAAGGCAGCACTGAGAAGGGGCCTGTGGTCACCACATACAGGAGAGGCCTGGGGCTCCGTGGCTGTCATCCCCACCCTACAGACCACCAGTAATCACAGGCCTTTCGTTTTCACCTCAGGTCCCAACATTAGTTTCTGTCCTGCCCATGCCCCACTGACCCCAGAGAGCCAACACCAAGCAAGAGGGGTCTGAACTCCAGCTGCTGCCGGGACGCTGTGTCCTGGGCAGCAGAGATTGAAGTCTTCAAATACTTTTCCACAAGGAACCCATGGTGTTTCTTCAGGACAGTGCGCAGAGCATAAATTACAGCTTAGATTGGTGTTTTAGGACTAATTTGAGAACCTAATTGCCATTTGTTACTTCAGTATAAGAATTCCAAAAAGCCAAGTTATGGTTAATCTTGCAGCGCACAGTCCATTTCCAAGTTGGGGACAGCCCAGCAGTTCTCCATTATGAAGAGGCCCTTTTTCACCTCTCCCCGGGCCATGGAGGCCCTTTGCTTGTCTTTTCCTTCTGACTGCTTGCCTTTAGAGATCTTTCTGTACATTACAGCTATACCGGAGGACTGGAGCAAAGGAAGTTGAAAATCAAATAAGTTGATTTTTTTTTTTTTAACTCCTAACAACTCTGATAAGAGTTGGTTGGAGGAGAAATTATTGGCTAAACATAGAATTGGGAATTGTCTTAGGTTTTATTAGTCCTTCCTGACGCTCATGTAAACAGAGACGCTCATGTAAACAGAGACGGCCATGACATCTTTTCTGCTCTTTTATTTTACAAAGGGAATGATGAAAGGTGGAAACAAACAAGAAGAAGCATGGATAAACCCATTTGTTAAACAGTTTTCAAGTATCAGTTTCTCGGTGAGTATGTTTTCTTAGCAGCCCAAGCCCTTGTTTACTAGCGATCCAGGATTTATCCCAACTTCATTTCTTTATTTCCTTAAAAATGACTCCTCATCTTTGAGTCCTTAAAATAATTGAAGAAGTTGGAGTGAAGCTGGCCTTTAAGCCTTAATTTCTATAGCTGTAACAGAAAACTCTGAGGCTATGTCTCATCAAAAAAAAGAATTTAAGCCAGGTGTGGTGGGGCACGCCCGTAATCCCACCACTTAAGAGGCTGAGGCAGGAGGATCATGAGTTTGAGGCCAGCCTGAGCTACGTGGTATGACCCTGCCTCATTAAAAAAAAGAACTATTAAAATATAATTTAAAATAAAGCTTTATGATCCACTTGAATTTCAGTAAAACTTCCTTTTTTATTTCCATTGGGCAAGTTTGCTAACATGTTCCTTTTTCTTCAGAGAGACTCACCAGAGGAAAACGTACAGAGCAATAAGATGGACCTTTCTGGAGGTGAGAGAAAATTCAGTCTGTTTTCATTTGTATTTGTCACTGAGAAAGAAGCCTAGGCACAATGTGATCTCCCTGACAGTGAAGCTTCACCCGGGCAGGGATGCCAGAGAACTAGGAGACGCTAAGTCCCGAGGAGTTTGGGGGCTGAGGGTTATTTTGAAAACACAGGATTAAAGCATTTTAAACAGAAGGATTATGTGAATTAGGTTTATGTTCTAGAAAAATCCTGGGTATGGATTGCAAATATCTTAGAACAGAAAACGTTGGCCGCATGGGTTAGACCAAAAGGTACTAAAGACAGCAATGCCAGTTCAAGTTTGTGGCGGTAGCTACTAGGTACTTTCGAAGCTACTAAGAAGGTAGGTGGAAAGAATCCCATGTGGTGGAGATGTAGGGTTAGAGTCAACAAAAGATGGTAACTTTGAGCAGTTTTGGAAGGGGCAGGCAATGCGTGAGGAAAGACGACTCATTGTCCTTGCCAGGCAGCCCAGCAGGTCATAGTACCACTAGTAATCTGAGCCCAGTCAGGAGAGAGAAACCATATGGTAAATTAAGTAAGGAAAGATTGGTAGAAACATAAAGAATTATTATCTGACCGGAAATGAGAGTAGCAAGGGATTGGGCATTCAGAGGTGGAGGGACTCAGAGGACTGTGTGAGTCGCTGCCAGAGGGTGTCACTGGACTCAGGGCTGTGCTAACATGTTCACAGAAGAGCCGCCCAGACTGAGCTCCAGGCTCTTGGGCGTGGGCATGGCTCGCCACCAGTGGACACCACTGCGGTTCCTCCCCAGGGGACCATACTCTGTCAGTGTGAAGGCCATGCTCTGTCAGCAGTGAGGCCGTTCACAGGAGCTGCATCTTCGCTGGGGGCATGAGCCACGGGAGGGAGCCCACCAGATCCAGACAGCCAGGCCTCCGCGTGCAGAGCCTCTCTGGTGCCCTTTACCCGCCTGAAGGAGAAAACTCGCGAAGGGCCCAGGTCCAGTGAGAGGACAGTCCACACCAGTCCTTCCTCCTTGCCTTCCACAGCGAGCTTCTGGGCACCTCGAAACCTGGGCCCAAGGACTGAACAGTCCGTTGTACTCCTTAACTCGGTAGCGCTTTCATACCTGTGAGGAAGGAGGGTGAGAGGCACAGCCATTGCATCATCACAGCTTTAGTGACTACCCTCAGCCAGCCTCAGCTTCCAGCCCAAAGACTCAATGACGAAGCCACCAGGATAGCGAGTACACGGCCTGGGCCTTGGTCCTCCTAGCGTTGTGGAGGTATCAAGTGGGGGCTCCGTTTTGGAGAGAGGAGAAGTGCCATCCCACCTGGTGTGTGCAGGGGTGTGGGGCATACAGCACCGGCCCCTCTTAAAAGGTTTGTTGAGACAGGATAGTTCAGGGGCTGCTGTATCCAGCAAGGAAGGTTTTGCAGAAGTTTCCATGAGAGAAAGTCTCGTTCGTAACAGAGTGGTTGGAATGAGGAGAGCCATGGCAGGGAACGCCTGAGAGAAGAGGCATCTCCCCATCTGGTCCCCGGCTTCCCCATCTGCTAAACAGGGGCAGTGATCATGTCAATTGTGCAGCCTGAGGAGTTTGCCTCAGGGACCTCCCATCAGGTTTGCCTGGGATTTTAACATATGCCTCAGAAAAGAATTTCAGGACAAGTCAGTGTGAAGCAGAGTTGGGGCTTGTTAAGTAAAGGAACATGCATACTGGGAGTTTCGGAATGGGAGTTAAGAATGGTAGCACTCAAATATCTTAAGGATAGCTATATGTATGATTTTGTGGCTTTCAAAATTACATTGTTCAAAGGATATAATTCACAACTAGATTCAAAGATGAAGCAAAATATGAAAAAGAAGTAGGTTAAAAATCAAGTTGAAAAAAATGGATCTGAGTTTTTATCTTAAAGAATTTCCTTTTTTAAATGAAATCATCAGGCTGTTCCTGAGGTACACTGTTCAGGGTTACAGATGAGGTAAGGTTGAAATCAGAGGTCACAAGGTTTTCAGACATAGACCTTGACCTTAAGCACGGTTCATTAGCTATTTCAAAACACTTGTCTGAGTTACCTCTTGGGAGGTGTGTAGTCTCTCTGCTGGTGGTCTTGATGGTGGTTTCATCATTTGGGTCAAAATTCTTGACTTGGGCAATGAGAAACGTAGATCAGATCCTGGGGGTGAGAGGGCTCTTTTCCTTTCTCGTGTCCTCTTAATTTTCCCTGTCTTTATGTCCTCTCTCCATAGCAAGAGATGCACACATTAAGTTAGTGTACCTAAAGCACTTAGATTGGTGCCTGAAACAGAGTAAGCACTGATTAAATGGCAGTCCGTCGAGGGCGTGTTTTCAGTTTTTTTGTTACTTGTTAGTGGAAATTATTTTTATTTTAAGGTTAAGCAGATTAGAAATGACAGAAGATGTCTTAAATTACATCTCTTATGAAGTTTTTTTTTTTGCAGTACTTGGGAGTTGAGCCCAGGGCTTTACACATACTTTGCAAGTGCTCTGTCACTGGGCACCCCAGCCATTTTTAGTTTTTAGTTTTGAGTCAGACTCTCACTAAATTCCTCAGGCTACCTCTGGCTTCAAACTCAAGATCCTCCTGGCTCTGCCTCCCAGGTAGGTCACTGGGATTATAGGTGTGCACCACCAAGGCCAGGCCATGAAGTCTTTTTAAAATGAGATTATTAACCAGTTTCTCTTTACCAGTCTGTTTTCAAATTAGTTGATTCATAAAATAATAATGTCTGCTAAAATCCAGCTTTATCCGTAAGGAACGTAAGATTTATGAAATGCAAATGCCCTCTTACATATCTTTGTCAAGATGCCACTCATCTCAGTTTGGAAAATCAGCACTTTCCTTTCTATGTAGATTTGCCTGAAGCTGCTTAGGTTATCTTCCTGCTGGTAACATAGTGTCCTGCGTTTATTAGGAATGTTACAAGACAAACGAATGGAGATAGATAAACATAGCCTAAATATTGGTGATTACAATCGAACGGTCGGGAAAGGCCCTGGTTCTCGGCCTCAGATTTCCAAAGAGTCTTCCATGGAGCGCAATCCTTACTTTGATAAGGTAAGACTGTTTTTCTCTCTCTTGTCTCTGTGACTAATAAACCAGTACCCTTAATAGCATAATTTTTTTCACATTAATATATTAGAACTTTCCATGTAATGTAAAATGTTATAATCTAGTGCCAAATCCTGTTAATGGGTTTGTAGTTCATTGTTCCATTTATGTCTCAGTTTAGCATAGGGGTTGCATTTGTATATACTTCTTAATCCCATAAAATGTTTGGCTCTTTTTATGTACTCTAGAATTAACACTAATCTGATCTCTTCTGTTTTCTACCTGTTTCCTGTTGATGCTGGAATGTCATGTGACTTCTGTTCCTGCCATGATTTCTCCCTTCTACTTGTTTGCTTGGCTGGTGTTGCACATCTTTCTGTCTGTCCAATCAGGATGGCATTGTAGCAGATGAATCCCAAAACATGCAGTTTATGTCCAGTCAAAGCATGAAGCTTCCCCCTTCAAATAGTGCACTACCTAACCAGGCCCTTGGCTCCATAGCAGGGCTGGGTATGCAAAACTTGAATTCTGTTAGACAGGTAAGTGCAGATGTGTATCTTAGGCTCTCTGTTGAATGATTTGTATTAGTAATAAGATCTTGCTTTCCTGTCGTTAACTGTGTTTGAATCGGAAGTGCTTACGAAGAGTGCCTGCCCCTCTGCTTGCTCTCCTAGAATGGCAATCCCAGTGTGTTTGGTGTTGGAAACACAGCAGCACAACCCCGGGGCCTGCAGCAGCCTCCAGCACAGCCTCTCAGTTCATCTCAGCCTAATCTCCGTGCTCAAGTGCCTCCTCCATTACTCTCCCCTCAGGTGAATGGGCCCCCATCCTCTCATCCACTCCACCTAGAGCAGAGGCTTGAACCATTTCATGTTTTAATCAGATGACCAGTCGAACATCATAATATTCATTGGAGTCTTTGGATACAGCAAGTTCTGATTAGCTACCGTGACAGAAGGGCATAGGAAGCTGAACAAATACGTCAAGGATTATTTAAGTCTAAAATATACCATTTTCTGCTGTAAAACCTCTTGGGAGGAGGGCAACAGTGCAGTAAAATGGGCTGGTTTAAGATGTGTTGCTGTGTAGCCCGGTGCAGTGGCACACGCCTGTAATCCCAGTGACTCGGGAGGCAGAGGCAGGAGGATCGCAAGTGCGAGACCAGAGGCAGTCTGTGTAACTTAGCGAGACCCTGTCTGAAAAAGTAAAAAAATGGGCTGGGGTGCAGCTCAGTGGTACAGCACTTCCAAAGCACACAAGCACAAGGCCCTGGGTTCAACCCCCAGTCCTCCCCCCCCAAAAAAAAGAAAAAAGATTTGTGGCTGTCATTTATATTTACTCCCAAAAAGTATATGTGAGCAATATATTTGTAAGACAAACACAGAAAGACCATAATCCTCCAGTGAACAGTGTGCAACTCTAATTACTGTGTTGATAATTTAAACACACAGTGCACTTAGCTAGTCTTAAGTTATTTTATCAAAATTTCTTAACTTAACCATTGTGATCCTAAGGTTCCAGTTTCATTGCTGAAGTATGCACCAAACAACGGTGGCTTGAATCCGCTCTTTGGCCCTCAACAGGTAGCCATGCTGAACCAGCTATCCCAACTAAACCAGCTTTCTCAGATCTCCCAGTTACAGGTAAGGAGACTAAGTCTCGAGGGTCAGGGTTCCACAGGGTACCCGGTAGGGACTCCACGGGAAGCACTGTGGTACACAGAGGAGGGGTGGTCATCGCCCACATGGAGCTTAAGTCTGACAGAGAAGAGAGGCAGGGACACAGTCGGGTGAGGAGTGTTTCAGAGAAGTGCGGGGTGCTTTGAGAGGAGGCACAGCCAAGTCTAGGATGGTAATGGGGGAGGGCTGATGAGGAAAAGGTTTTGTTGAACTGAAAGTTTAGATCGGCCATACACGGTGGTGCAGCCTGTAATCCCAGCGACTTGGGAGGCAGAGGCAGGAGGATCACAAGTTTGAGACCAGAGGCAGTCCGCGTAATCTAGCAAGACCCTGTCTCAAAAAAGTAAAAGAGATGGGCTGGGGGTGCAGCTCAGTGGTCCAGCCCTTGCAGAGCGTGCAAGCGGGAGGCCCTGGGTTCAACCCCAAGTACTACCAAAAAAAAAAAAAGAAAGAAAAAAGATTGAAGTGTGGAGGTGTGGCTTAGTGGTAAAGTCCTTGCCTAACATGTGCAAGGTCCTGGATTCCATCTGTTGTTGTTAGGTGCCGTTGAGTCGGTATCCAACTCATAGCGACCCTCATAGGGTTTTCAATGGCTAAATGCTTCGGGATTGCCTTGGGAGTGGATTGCCAGGCCCTGCTCCCATTTTTGCGATGCTGGGAATTGAACTCGGAGCCTCAGAGACTGCAGAGCAGCGCTCTACCCACTGAGCTAAATCCCAGCCCGGATTCCATCTAGTAGTGCAAAAAGAAAGGGTAGGAGGAACAGGAAAGAAGAGATAAAGGAAAAGTTAGATTGAACTAAAGCCTGAGTTTCTACAGAATGGTGGAAGCCATAGAACCCAGGAAGAGGCACACTGGGTGGGGCGGGGAATATCAGCCTTGGTGTATCCCCATGGCTGTTGGTCCACGGCTACGGCCATTCTTACTAAACATAATGGTGTGGTAATGACACCTCTTTCCCTCTTTCCCCCTCTCCCCCAGCGATTGTTAGCGCAGCAGCAAAGGGCGCAGAATCAGAGAAGCGTGCCTTCTGGTAACCGGCAGCAGCAAGACCAGCAGGTAGATGAGACCCTTCCATGTGCTTTGCTATCCTTTGTTTCAGTAAACTCAGCTTATATCATTTCCATTATAACAAGAAGTTTGAAGCATCTCTGCTAAGGTAGAATTGTCTTAAACATAATGAAGCGTGTTGTGTATTAAGGCTGCTACTTACCCTTGAGTCACCTTAACTGTTGGACTGTGGTTGGTCCCCTTCCTGCTAAGAATGAAGTGAATCTGAAAATGAGGAGGAATGTGTGACTGGGAAGACTCTTCCCTCACCGTTTTCCCCAACCCCCATGTTGTTTTAAGGGTCGACCTCTCAGCGTGCAGCAGCAGATGATGCCGCCATCCCGGCAACTTGACCCAAGCCTGTTGGTGAAGCAGCAGACTCCGCCAGCTCAGCAGCAGTCCCTCCATCAGCCAGCCATGAAGTCTTTCCTTGACAATGTCATGCCCCACACCACGCCGGAGCTACAGAAAGGGCCATCACCAATAAATGCTTTCAGCAACTTTCCTATAGGTGGGTCCCCTCAGCCATGGTGTCGGCAGGGGCTTGGGTACCATGCAGGCATCCTTGTCCTTTGTCTTTCCGGTTCTCCCTGGCAAAGCCGCGTTGGCCTCTTGGCTCTGCCCTCTCGGCGAGTTGCCGTGGTCTCTTCTAGGTTAAGGCCATCTTCCTGCTGTGGGAAGGTCTTTATTTACATTCAAGAAAGTCATGGTTTTTCAGAAATTCTGCACAGAGGGTAGGTCAAACAGGAAACACTTCTTAAGATCCAGACATCCTAATCGGAGGCTCTGCAAGGATGAGGCTTTTGTTATTAGACTCAGTGCACCAGAGAATTTGGAGCAGGGCCACTCTGCAGAAACAACTGGGGGAGTCACTGTTGTGCTCCCTGGTTTTCAGAAGCAGATACTTATAAATGATCACTGGTACAAGAGAATGGGGGGAGAGGGGATCACCTCTGTCACGCCCACACAATGACTTCCCCTTCATTTTTTTGCCATGTCCACAGGCTTTCGTTCACTGCGGAAATTTCAGACTTGAAAATGTTTCCTTCTCCCTGCCCACCCCCCTTTTTTTAATCCTTTGCTTGTATTTTTGACCTTTGATGGGTCATACCTGGTTCATTTTGCTTTGTCTTTTTCTCTCTACCTGAGTTTTCTGTAGTTTGTTTGTTTATTTGCAGTACTGGGAGGTTAAACCCACTCTACTGCTGAGCTGTATCCCCAGCCCCTTCATTTATTTATTTGTTTGTTTGTTTATTTATTTATTTATTTATTTTCGGTACTGGGGATTGAACCCACAGCCTCGCACTTGCATGCTGTGCAAGTGCTGGACCACTGAGCTGCGCCCCCAGCCCATTCTTTTTTTGAGAGCGGGTCTCGCTACATTACGCAGACTGCCTCTGGTCTTGAATTTAACAATCCTCCTGTCTCCACCTCCTGAACCACTGGGATTACAGGCGTGTGCCACCACGCCCGGCCCCCTTTTTTATTTTGAGACTGGGTCTCACTAAGTTGCACAGGCTGCCCCTGGCCATGAACTTGGGATCCTGCCTTTACCTCCTCAGCGTCTGGGATTACAAGCATGTACCATGGTGCCCACCTTAACGACTGTTGCTTGTGGGCCAGGTTATCAGATAAAGAGTCCGGCTCTGTGGAAGGCCCTTATTTAAGGTGGCATGTCGGGGCTCTGGGCAGAGGTTGGAGCGCCTGTGGCCCCTTCGGCTGCTGGAGTGGTCATTTGGCTGTCCCAGGCCTCGCTGTGGACTCTCAGCTAAGGCACAAATTACACTTGGGGTCCTCAGGATTTTTAGCGATGTCTGCATCTCCAGAGACACTTCCCTGTGGCTGGGAACTGTAGAAGCCATTTTTGGTGATCAGGTAGTTGAAGGGGCAGCAGTGTAACAGGTAAGAACTCACAAGTCCAGCGAGAGGTTTGCTCCCCCCCCTCCGAGAGGAAGTGGATCTCAGCATTGGCTGCACACTTGCCGCATAAAGTTAGCCAGGGGAGAGAGTTTTGAAGACGCAGCTTTTATCCCAGCTTTTCAGTGAAGGAGACATCTTAAGTCTGCTTAACCCATGCAGACACCAACATGGCTGTGTAGACAGGCCCTCTGCAGCCTGGGCCAGGTTCGTCCACTGCCTGATTGTGTGTCACTTATGGCAACACAGGCTGTGTTCTTTGTGTAGCACGTCATCTGTAGCTGCTTTCAAGCTGTAAAAGCAGAGCTGCATAGAAGGTAGTTTAACAGGCCTAACATGCCCAGGAGTCTCGTCAGTCCAAAGAATTTAAAACCGCCTAATCTGAAACTTAGTTATAAGAACAACTTAGTTATAAGAACAACTTAGGAGTGTGGTAAACCAAGATTTTTCCTCCCACTGAAAGCTTCCATTTTTTAACAAGCATTTTTAGGTGATTCTGATGTGAACATTTTAGGAAACACTGGCTTACTGGTCAGTTTTCTGACTGCAGTATGTAAGCCTGAAACTTCTGTCCTCGGTCCAAGAGCATATCTGGGTTGACCATGCCTTATCAACAAGATTCAGGTAAATCATGCCCTAGGATATGGAGGCTCCCCCTCAAGTGTCATTGTTAGAGCAGGGCATTTTTGCTTTTTAATGAAACTTTCTTTAGCTGGTCAGCCAGCTGAAATTGTTGGGTTTGCAAACGAAAGATGAGTATCACATCTTCTTTCATATATGGATGCTAGGTCTTAATGTATACAGTATGTTAAATATTTTAATATCTATGTTATGAAAGTAGAAGAGGGACGCTTTAGGGAGAGCAAGGGGACTAAAAAGAGGGGAAAGGGGACAGTGAGAAAGTGTATGGGGGAAAAAAGACAAATGTCACATTTTGTTCCATAGACAGAATGTTGACACATGCATACACACACGTATGTATACACCTACACACATATACACATGCACACACATATATGCAAACATATATACACACACATACACATGTACACAGAAGACATGCAAGCACAAGGAACCATTTGTGAGGAGGAAGGAAATGAACAGGATGGAGGAGGAACAAGGTACGATATGCAAATATGGAAATGTAATAGTGAAATTCTTTTGTACACTGAAAAAACTGCTAATAAAAAACCCAAAAGATAGCAAGTGAGAGTGCCCCTGTGCTCTTCGTGCGTAGCTATAGGCAGGTGGCTGGACAGATGCATTGTGCTAGGGATGGAGGCACAAACTTGAGCACCTGGTCCCTTAGTACTCTTCTCTTGTATTTTGCCAGGGAGTTTTAGAACAATCAGAACTATATGGGAGCTAGTTTCCCACACACAGTGTAGTTGTAGTATTAGCAGGGATGGTCTGAAAACACCAGCTGTGGAGTGCCGAACACCCACCCAGTACACGTGCGAGCCGCTCTCTGACAGCTAGCGAGGCGCTCTCTTCCAGCACTGCCTGCCTTGCCTTTATGCTGAGGAGCATGAGCAAGATTGAAAACATTAGTGACACACGTTTTTTAAGAAAATAGAACTGTGGTACCAGGGGGAACACGTGCTGCTTTTTATAAGATTCCTTTTCGTTTTTAAGGCTTGAACTCAAACTTGAATGTAAATATGGACATGAACAGTATTAAAGAGCCACAGTCAAGACTGAGGAAGTGGACGACAGTGGACAGCATTTCTGTGAACACGTCTTTGGATCAAAACTCCAGCAAACATGGTATGAATTATATTCTTACACTTAAAAAAAGACAGACCTGCAGTATAGTAATTGTAGGCCTTTATCTTATTTTACATACAGCTTTAGAAGTCAAATTGTCTTAGATCTTTTCCTTATTTTAAAATCACACCCCATCAAAGCCAAAATTAACTCTTATTTTTAAACTTAAAGTGCTCTATTAATTATCAGGTCATAGTTAAAATAAGAGATTTTCGAATGAAAGCCTTTGTTGTTTTACAAGGAGAAATGAGATGGTGCATTTGTTAAAAATGAGTCCCTTTTGGGTGGTCATTTATGTTTTTTCTAAGTGATTTTATTGTTCTTATATTCTGTTTTTTAGCATTCACTGAATTTAACCCAATATATTTATAGTAGGGTATTAAAAACTAATGCTATAATTTACTTTTTCAACTATTACTTTTTTTTTTCTTTTTTTGCTGTACTGGGGTTTGAACCCAGGGCCTTGCATTTGCATGCTTTGCAAGTGCTGTACCACTGAGCTGCACCCCTAACCCAGTTTTTTACTTTTTTTGAGACAGGGTCTCGCTAAGTTATGCAGACTGCCTCTGGTCTCGAATTGTGATCCACCTGCTTCTTCCTCCTGAGCCGCTGGGATTACAGGCGTGCGCCATCATGCACGCCTTTTCATTCATCATGCTTCTTTTCATTCTATGTATATTACCTGGGAAGCATAACTGTTCCCTGTGTTCTCTGATTAACCTCTCTGCCCATTGCAGTTGGTTGCGATTGTCTCCTGACACAATTCTTTGTCCTTCCCTTCTGGTCCTCGATCGCTGCCCAGAACATGAATCTTCCCAACAAAGAGTTCACTGGACTTGTTCTCAGTTGAGGCCAGGACGCATATGTTTTGGTTATTTGGAAATTTGTGATCATAGTCTGCTCACTCACTGATGCCTGTGGTCTTCCTGTGCTCCTTGAGATGAAATCCACTGTGAACATTTGCTGACACTCTTCAAGGGAGTTGTTAGGATCTGGACACAGAAAGCAAGGAGCTCTCTTTTCTTCTTGCATCTTCATTAACCTGCCAGACCATCTGAAACCCATATACCTAATAAAAAGATGTCTTCTTAAATTTGAAAAACCATAAGAAACAAATCTGATGGCATATTTTGCTCACACTTCACTACCATTTCTCTCTTTGCAGGTGCTATTTCAAGTGGTTTCAGGCTAGAAGAGTCTCCATTTGTTCCCTATGACTTTATGAACAGCAGTACTTCACCAGCCAGTCCTCCCGGTTCGATAGGAGATGGCTGGCCACGTGCCAAATCGCCTAACGGCTCTAGCAGTGTTAATTGGCCACCAGGTAAGAGGCACCATTCACAAGACTGTGTGCAGCCGAGCTTTGTTCTGTGGGCGCTTGCTGATGGCTTAGCCCAGTCCTGTGGGTGTGGACTGATCTGTGCCAGAAGAAGGAGTGCAGATGTGACGAAGTTGAGCGTGGAGTTGGGCACATGGGTGTGTGTGTCCCCGGTGCCTCTGCTCCTAGCAGTGACGATGGAACAAGTCCATTGACCACCATGAAGAATACCACGAAAGCCCTTGTGCATCATTTCTCTTTAGCTCGTCAGGCTATGGGCTTGACGGTCTTTTCAGTTATACTGAGAAGTTACCCAAAATGCATCCGTGGTTTCCTTTCTCCTGCAGTTGCTGTGGCTTTGTGCTTTTTCATAAAGTGCTTTAAGGTCTGCATTACTGTCAGCCCAGAGAAATGATTCCCATTGTAAAAACGTGCAGGTTCTTTGTGAAGAAAAGCTTATATTATTCCAAATGTACTGCCCCACCTGTTAGCATGTTAGTGTAATTAGAAAATATTCAAGCGCTGCCTAGGATTCAGGAAGAGAAGGTTTGGACGTTTGATAATGGATCTTTAAGTGATGATGAAGCCCTGAACTGATTCTGAGTTTCCCCTTGCAGAATTTCGCCCTGGTGAGCCATGGAAAGGTTATCCAAACATTGACCCCGAAACTGACCCTTACGTCACTCCTGGCAGTGTCATAAACAATCTCTCAATTAATACTGTGCGGGAAGTTGACCACCTCAGGGACAGGAACAGTGGTACGTAGCGGGCCCCGTCACGGTCTGAGCAGTACTCAGCAGAAGCCGCCCCAGCACCTCACGTCCCAGGGGTCACGAACGTGGACACAGAATTGTCAGGTCCCCCTGAGTGACTGTGGCTGCTTTTCAAGTGATGGGGGTGATCATCCCCTGCCTTAATTTGAGAGGTGAACACCAAGGCCGAGCACATGTCTGCTTTGTGGTAGTTGTGCTGCCAGCTGTCCAGAGGACCTTTTCTCCTGGTGTAGCAGGAGTGGTTCAGGGAGTGAAAGGGAAAGCAAGATCCCTTCCCAGACCCCTGCAGCCCAGCGTGGGCGCTCAGACAGAGCTGCACCACAGGGCACGTTCTACCTCCAGGCAGACACATGTGTTCTGTCCATGATACGGCACTAGAAGAAAGGTGAATGGAGTGGATTTTTCAAATATTAAAGATAATTGAAAAATGCTTTGTTTCTATAAAATGTACCCTGATATCTGTCTCTTCCAATAGTTTATAAAGAAAATGCAAAACAGCTAACATTTCCTGTAATGTATATAATTTATTAAGAAGTATTTGCTGCATCACAGTAGTAATTAAAGAATCCTCATTATTCTGATAGGGTGAATTTAATAGTCAACTATGTAGCAGTAGTTAAAGCCCCTGCTTTCCCAGAAAATAACAAGGACACACAGCCAACAATAAATCATCACAGCCCAGAAGTTCATAGAACCGATGGCTTGTAGAGACAGAGACACCTTTTTGTTTATAGATAAAAGTTGGGGTAGAGGTAGATTTGCTACTAAAAACAATGCACCATTGAAAGTTTCCAGCAGAATTACCATGGGGGGTGATCTGCCAGTGGTGAGCAGGATGGACTGGACAGAATTGTCATAGTGATCTGATGATGGTCAGGTGTAGAGCTTTAAAGTGGGGGGCCGTTAAAAATGGGAACAGAGTCAAGATTTTGGAGCTCAGATATGGAACATGCTGGACAAGGCTGGGGCCCAGCTCCTTGGTGAACTGCCTTGCCAGTAAGAAGTCATCCACAGTTGAGAGGTGGGGTCAGGGACAGCAGGAGCAGCCTGGCCTGCCTTAGAGCCCAGCAGAAAGGAGAAGGAGCATGGCTCCACTTGTTGTACCTCATTGTGAGGCACGCTCAGGAGGAAACAGGCGGTAGGAGCGAGAGGGGGCACCACCGCGCCCTGGGCGGCTTTGCTGAAAGGAGGAGGTGCCATCTGTCACCCTCCTCGTGGCAGGCTGTGGCACTTGGCCTTCTGTGGGTGCCTTTGCTTGTGCCCAGCCCCTGCATCTCCTGCTCCAGTGGCTAATCGGCTCCTCCCCTGCGCAGGGTCGTCCTCATCCTTGAACACCACGCTGCCTTCAACTAGTGCCTGGTCATCCATTCGTGCCTCCAGCTACAGCGCTCCTCTCAGCAGTACAGCACAAAGCACTTCAGGTGGGTGCACGGCCAGTCCAGAGCTGCCCATAAGCTGCCTGGGGGAAAGACCTGTTAGTTTTTAACTTCTGAGTCCTCATCAGCTGGTGTTTCTCTAAAACACAGCAAGCAGTTTTGAATTCTGACAAAAGCACTTGGGCACCGCATTAGGTGGTGTCAGATTCTGGACAGCCTGCAAGTGCTCGCTCTGAAACTCCACTTGACTGGCCTGGAGGCAGGCCGGTGGAGAGTTGACAGCAGTGGATGACGGGGAGACTCCTTCCCCTTATGTCCTCCTCCTGGTTTACCATTTTTTTTGACAGTGTATCATGCACTCTGTCCAAGTTCACCCTGACACCCCACTGCTCTGAGGCAGCCTGTGGCAAGGATTGAACTATCCTTGGTTTTCTGTTGTTTTGGTTTTTAGTCAGAAAGCCCTGGGTTTGCTTCCCGGCTCTCCATGCATTGCAGAGGTTTGCGGTCCTGGCTCTCCCTGGACCATGGGCAGCTGTGTGTGTCAGGATCAGAGACTGGGCACCAGTACCTGCAGCCTCCTGTGTTAGGGCCGCTCCTGTGGTCTGCTTTCCTACAGTAAATGACAGAGTTCTGAAGTGTATCTAGTGGCCCCTGTGACTGTCATGAGTGGCTCTGTTAGGATTACTAAATTCACAGCTGCGTTGAAGGGCGATTTTTTGACTTGGGCTTTTGTTTCAATTCTGGTCAGGATAGAGTTGTGTACTCCAGCCTCAGAACCTCCTGGGTCCTGAAACCCTGAACAACCAAGAAGCATTGCCCGCGCCTAAGGGAGGACATCTCCTTTTGGCTTTCTGCTTTGCTTCTTGGCATTTTAGTTTGATTTGGGTTTTGTTGGATGGAGTTTCTTTGATTTGCTTCCCCCAGGACGGTGGATGTTATCGTTTAAATTTCTCTTGTCTCAGCATTATTCCTCTCTACCCCGTCTCCTTTTCCCTCCTATGAGTAGCCAGAAATAGCGACTCCAAATTGGCGTGGCCCCCCGGCCCAGGAGCAAACACCTCTCTGGCTCACGAGCTGTGGAAGGTCCCTTTGCCACCTAAGAACATCACTGCCCCGGCCCGCCCGCCCCCGGGGCTGACCGGGCAGAAGCCACCCTTGTCCACGTGGGACAACTCTCCCCTTCGTGCAGGTGGAGCATGGGGGACTTCTGACGCCAGATACACCCCAGGTAGGCAAAGTGCCCGACACTTAACGATACAAGCAGTCACCGTCAGTGGAGTAACTGTGCGTCCCCCCTCCGGGAGGCAGGAGGAGGCAGAGCCGCGTGATTCTGGGGCATTCCTGCATCGCCTGCAGCTCTGGGTCTGTGGGAGTCTCAGCCCATCCTCCTTAAGAACATGCATCTGTGGGTGGGAAGTTAACAGAGTGGGGTCCCCTCCAAGGCCCTCACAAGGCGTGGGAGTGTGTGGGAGCTTCGCGCTCGTGGCAGGCTCATGGAATACCATTGTGCCACTCGGCCCAGAAGCTGCGTGGCAAGGCCAGGTGTGCTGGAACAGCCCATCTGGGCCTTGATGAAAGGGGCGGGGGGCAGGGGCAGGGGCAGGTGACGGCTTATGAAATGTACTGTTTAAGCAGAGGCATGGGAGGGAAGGACGGCACTATTCGTCAACTGTCAGGGCCAGCAGGTCACCAGACTGTCCCACCCGCGTGCTTGCAGGGCGCCTTTACACAGCTGGGTGGGAGTCAGCCTGCTCCTGTGTAAAGGCCCCACTGCTGCAGGGACAGGGCCGTGTGGGGCCAAGTAGGAGGCCGGATGGGGAGCTTCCGTGGTAGCTCGGACAGGCGAAGGCTGATGAGCTTTTCTGTCCCTAAGCTTCCTCCGCCAGGGGAGACACGTGCAGGGCCAGCAGCCACGGAATCAGGTGGTGGGGGAGGGGGCCTGGCACGCAGGTGCTCACTTGTCCTGGTCTCTCACTCAGGTTCCAGCTGGGGTGAGAGCAGCTCAGGGAGAATCACAAATTGGCTTGTTCTGAAAAACCTCACACCTCAGGTAAGGCCACTGTCCAGGGCTGGGAGAGGGGCCCCCGTCCGTGAGGCCTCAGCTCCCAGCCAGGACTTCTCACACCGCTCTCCACGGGGACTGCCCAGGCTACACCTCCTGCCACACCCCCAGAGGGAGGAGCAGGGTGGCTAGGATGGGGCCTGCATTTTGAGGGCACGTCCATGAGTCAACGCAGCTGACCCGGGCACGGCACTCAGAGACATTCCGGGCCAACCCCCGTCTTTGAGGAGCAGGGCCTAAACGGGTCCTGTGCCCCAGGCAGGGAAGGCAGGCGTGCAGCCTCAGCTGGGACTGTGTGCACAGAGGGGGCACTGTACCCCACGGGGCCGGGTGCCTCCTGCGGCCCTCCTGACGGTGCCTGAGGTGGCCCCTGCTCTTGCAGATCGACGGCTCGACTCTGCGCACCCTGTGCATGCAGCACGGCCCGCTGATGACATTCCACCTGAACCTCCCTCATGGGAACGCTCTGGTCCGCTACAGTTCCAAGGAAGAGGTAGTGAAGGCACAAAAATCTCTGCACATGTAAGTGGGCGTGGGCTCCAGCCAGGCCGGGGTGTGGCTCTGCCAGGGGCACCTGCCAGGGCTTAGGGCTCCTTGATGGGAGGGCAGACCTGGGCAGGGTGGCCCTGGCGCTGGGCACGCAGAGGCCAGGGTTGGAGGGCAGCCTGGGCCCAGGAGTTTTGAGGCCAACCCGGGCAGCCTGGCAGGACTCTGCCTTACCAAAAAAAAAAAAAAAAAAAAAAAAAGGCCCTGAGGAATCCCTTGCATAGCCTGCAGGGCGCTGACACCACAGTGGCCCTTGAGGAGGCAGCTCCCCAAGAGTGGAGGGAGGGCCCCCGTTGCGATGCCCTGGCCAGCCTCACGCGTGCCCTCTCTCTAGGTGTGTCCTGGGGAACACTACTATTCTTGCTGAGTTTGCCAGTGAAGAGGAGATCAGTCGTTTCTTTGCACAAAGTCAGTCTCTGGCCCCTTCCCCCGGCTGGCAGTCCCTCGGGTCCAGCCAGAGCCGGCTGGGCTCCCTCGACTGTTCCCACTCGTTCTCCAGCCGGACGGATCTCAATCACTGGAATGGTGCTGGGCTGTCGGGAGCCGGCTGTGGAGACCTTCAGGGCACCTCCCTCTGGGGGACGCCGCACTATTCCACGAGCCTGTGGGGCCCTCCGAGCAGCAGCGACCCCCGGGGAGTTCGCAGCCCATCCCCCATCAATGCTTTTCTTTCTGTTGACCACCTGGGCGGGGGCGGAGAGGCCATGTGAGGGCGGGGCGTGGACCCTCAAACTGACCTCAAGGCGAAAGAAAGGAGCACGGGCTGGGCTCGCGCCTGCAGCCAGGGGCCACCTGTGGGAACAGCTATTTTCTGCACATTTTCCACTTTGTTTTCCCCAAAACATATCAGTTTGAATACTTGAATCATGCAGGCCAATATTATAATGTGAAAAGGTATCTATTTACACTCCCAACTCGCGCCATACCTGCTAACCCTAGAGTGAGCTCACTTGTGTATTAATCATGTTTAGCCTTTGGGTTCTTTCTTTCGTTCTTTTCATACCCGACCCCACGCCACGCCGCCGCCGCCACCGCCACCCCCTCCACCCCATCTTTTTGTTTGTTTTTTGAGGGTTTTTTTGTTTTTGTTTTTTGTTTTTGCAAAACCATTTTTGGGCTGATAATGTATGAGCTTTTACCTTTGCACTGAATGGTGTTGTCTCCGTCTCTGGGCCACGTGGGGGCAGCGGTCCCAGTGTAAACGTTTACTCAAGGAAGTTCTTCAGAGGTGTGCGCTCTCGCTCTCTCCTATGCCTTGACGTTGCCTACCTTGTTGTGGTATCGTGGAGTTTAAAAGATCAAGTTATGATACTGACTTAGGATTACTAATGAAAGTATTGCACCAGTTTTCTTCATGTTGTAAAACTAAAGAATTTCGCTCTGCAGTTTGAAAAACTGTGGCCACAGCTGTGACTTGCAGCCCACCTGCCACCCAGGACGGGCCCTGCACTTTGAATAGGCTTTCCATTTTGTTTTGAAGGTTCCCACGTCGAGCCTTCTTGTTTACAGATTTTTTTGTTTGTTTTTTGAGAAAAAAAATGTTTACTCTTCCATCATTTAAAAAAAAAAAACTAAAAGACAAAAAAAATGGAGGATGATTTAAAAGATGCTTTCTATCTCTGGGAAAAAGGAGCAGCATTTGGCCGTGTTCTTTCGTTTTCTATTCCTGTCGTAAATCAAAGAGCATGGTTCTCAGGAAAACCAGTTCCCCAGTTTAAAAAAAAAAAGAAAGAAAATCTCCTTGTAGTTTCTTATAGGAAAAAAGAAAACCCCCCAACTTTTAGCACTGATCCTGCGTATTGCTCTGTTAAAGAATCTTCTCTGCCAAAAAAAGAAAAAAATAAAACAAAACAAAAAAACAATAACAAAAAAAACCGCTTCGAGCTGGAGTTTGCCGTTCTGCTTTCCAGTGCTGTCTTTTTATTAGTGAGTGATAATGGTTTGCTAATGATCAATAGGTGATAATTTTTTTTGTAAT
>VMDO01024877.1:0-29039 GCA_007922755.1 Pedetes capensis | reverse complement strand
AATGTATGGGCTGGGGCCACAGAGTGTCAGTCCAGTTTCCACAAAGGAAGCAGGCTCAAGACCCTGTTAACAGTAAAAACATATTATCTTGAGGATGGAGTCTGAACTAATTATTACACCCAGTTCGACCAGGTGGATTCTATAATGCAGGGTGCAATGTTCCCGATAGAGCTCAGGGTGGCAGTATTTCCACACAATCTGCAGTAACCATAGGTCTCATTGGGTCCATATAGCCAAGCTCTTCATAACAATCTGGATTTATTTGGGGCCCCGAGTGCCCAAAGAGACTGTTCCACAAAATACTCGCGACTACTGTACTGTTCGAGAGGCAGTGGAACCTGTGGGGTCTTCCCTGAAGTTCTCCCTGTCCCACGTAGATCGGGCACCAATTCCCCAAATCAGAGATTTCGTCCCCACTACCTTGTCCTGTGCTGTAGTCGCGCTCAGAACTTCTCCGCTGGTGGTGAACTGCTCCGCCAGTTTCCGCCGAAAAGGAGCTCCCCGGCGGCGCGTGACTTAGCCACCTCCACAAGCCCCAGACCTCTCCGCAGCACAGTGGGGTGATTTGGGCTCACCTCTGATGTGTCTGGGATCTGGGCATATGTGTGCCCAATTTTCTGTGGAGTTCACGACCGTAGGCCTGACCCGCCACAACAGAAGGGGGGAGAGCCGCGTCTTAGCTCTAGACGCGGATCGCTGGCACCGGCTTCCCCGTTCGCTCCGCGGCCGCTATGGAGGGCGTTTGTGTGCCCCCTCACGGTGACTCACCTAGGATCTGCAGTCTGTGTCCCGCAGGCGTGGTGAGAGTGTGCTGCCAAGGTTGCACTCTGTGTTGGGTCTGGGCCCGTGGGTGCGTGTGCGCGAAATCCCCTCCAAGTCTCTGGGATTCTATCCTTTGTCTGTGTGATGGCGAAATGGCGGTGGTCCCGCTGCTGGCCACTGTGTAGTTCCTCTGAAGCCTAATCCTTGATTTCAGTGTACGCCTAGTTTCATTCTCTATCTCTCAAACTAAATTATCTCTGTTTCTATTTATTCAATTTGATTTTTAAACCCCTACTCGAGGCTTCTTATTGCTCCAGAACAGAAGGTGTGTGTTATCTGTCCGCCATCTTGACTCTGCCCTCATAATTTCTTTTCTTAAATCTAGACCAGTGAGGAGGTAGAGAGCAAGCTTTGGAACATGGGTTGGAATTCCAGTACCAACTAATTCTGGAATGACTTTGGAAAACTAACTTTTTGATTTTGAGCCTCTCAATTATAATTCTGAATAATCATCATGCCAACTCATGGGATATTATGAAATGAAATGAAATGATGCATCTAAGGATGTTCTAAATGCTTAATTACATATCATTTTAATAATGCTAAACACAGGCTCAAAGAGGTGGGATCTGCCCTTCCAAAGAAACAGCTATTTAATCTAGGTTGTCGAATCTACTCTATGAGATCCCTCTACTAACATGTTGCTACATTTGGTAGAAGCTTATGATGAGAAAAGGGAAATTGGGGCACCAAGGCTAGTAGTTAGAACCCAGATGGAATGCAATGTGGGCTCTTTCTCATTCATTTAAATATGACTCCACTCCGAAAGAAGATGTCAAGAGCAGGGAGAGATTGAAAACAAAAACAAAAGCTAACTCTAAAACCAACTCTGCCATATGCCACCCACCTGGAATAAGGCCAGGGAAATTTTAGCGTAAAACCGCTTGACTCTGGAAGCAATCCTTATAAATTTTTTTGAAAGGCATAAGACTTTACAGAGTACATTTGTAGAAGAACACAGAACTGAAGAAAACACATCATAGAAAAATATGGTGTTTTCTGACTTTTATCTGGATGTTAACTGCTTTGAGAATGTCACCCCCAATAGCTGACACAAGTATTTCCAGAAATTAAAAACAAGTACAGAACAATTACAGTTTATTAAAGCTAGCTCTCAAGGTATGCACAGCATCCTAGCAATGTGCAAAATGGAAGCAGCAGGAAGTAAAGTGAGAAAAACAGAGACAGAAAACAATTCAAGATGAGATGTGTTTATGTAAAATACAATGAATGAGGACTTAGCTTGGGAATGTTACCAGGTAAAGAGACAGAAAGTTTCTGTTGAACCTGAATTTTATTTTCACTTGCTTTATATGTGTCTCATGATGCATATATTTAAAAGTTAACAGTTAAAAAGTGAAATACCAGTAATCATATGCACTGATCATAGTTCTACATTTTCTTAGTTTTCTTTCTTCGTTACATTTCCAAGAAATATACAATGTATAATTTTCTTAATGGGCCTCATTAGTCACTAAAAATAAAAACTTGAAAGAATGGCCTACGTTCATGGAAAATAAACATTGTGTAGGCACTTAGAGATGATCTTTCTGTAGTCCACTCAGTAGCTTTCCAACAAGGAGAACTGGCATCACTTGGGAGCCTGTTAGAATCTTGGATCCTGACACCGAATGAGCACTTTAACAAGATTCCCAGGTGATTCTTCTGCACGTGAAAGCTGGAGAAGCTCTAGAGTTCCAGATTTACTTGATCTGAGGTGCAGCCCTGAAATCAGTATTTTATGAAATCTCTCCAGATGATTCTAATGCGCAATAGAGTTAACTACAAAACTAGTCCAATCTCATTTTTCAAATGAGGAAATCACTATTGTTTGTAGATTTACCAAGACTACCCACCTATTTAGTATCAGAATTCAAATAATGGAAAATTTTCTCCTTATTAAAAAAGAAAGAAATAAAGAAAGAAAGAAAGAAAGAAAGAGAAAGAAAGAAAGAAAGAAAGAAAGAAAGAAAGAAAGAAGGTGCTGTTTTATTCTGCTGACCATGCCAGTGTTTAGTTCTAGCTGAGCTCCTCAGCAAGAGATGGATGTTTGGGGCTGACTGTGAACATGAAAAATGCTCAGGGTGCTGCAGGCAGGTCTGGCATACTTTACTTTGGGGTGCTCCTCTCTGTGCCCCCTATGGTACCACATCCCGTGGCTGCTGCCCTCTACAAGTTCCTTGTCACCTATTTGTGTCTGGTCCTCTGTTCACGCTCTGGTCCTTTCTGTGTATGTCCCATTCTCTCCATGGGTGCCTAGTACTGGTGGAGGGACTTCTTAAGGCTTTTACACAATAGTGGCGAATTGCCAAAACCATTGTCCAGTCACATCACAGTTCCATGGGATTACATCATAGTAATGTTGTGGGCATGCATGCCCATGCCCCATCATCTCAGTCTGTTTACATTCCAGTACTGGTCACTCTGACCTGGCCTAACATTCCACCCCTTCAAATGGCTGAAATCTAGATGGGACACAATACCAAAGGGCTACCTCCTGGGTCCACTTCTTTCTACTTGGGGTATTTTGTGGTCACCTCCTGTGTGGCCTTCTGTGTAGGGCAAGCAAACAATAGCTCAGTCTGCTGTTAGAGTATAAGCCCTTTTTAGGTTCAATAGCAAGGACCTATGAAATCAATTTGCCAATGCTGATGAGGTGTGTCATCCTGTTGTATGAGACCTTGCTTTTCATGAGTTGTAGCACAGGCAGGTCACTGCCTATCTATGTTGCTTTTGCACAGGTAACTGCTAGACCCCAATATTGGGTCACTTGTAGCATGGTCTGGGGACTGACCTGTCCCAACCAGACATGGAGCCACATAGTTACGTCCACCTGGGGTGCTCATATGTTATAGATTTGGGTGAGGGCATTAGCCTCATCCTGGGTCAGTGCCCCCTGAGGTGATGTGCATACACCTCTTTTGTTGGACCTATGTCTCATACATCCTTTTACATAGCTTGGTCCCATCCTATTAGCCAATTTTGTGTTAGCCCATAGTATATTGTCCAAGTGTCTGTGCCTATACATAAGGGCTCTAGCTTATTTACAATTACCACCGTCTGCAACAATGGGCTTAAACATAAATAAGATCATTTGCCTGGCACAGAATCGGCAAGTGTTTTGATCTGCTGCACATAGGGTCGCTATGAGTCGGACTCGACTCGATGGCACCTAACAACAACAAGCACAAAGCTCTGCCCATTGATCAGTCTGTCCTGAGCCAATGTCTAACCAGATTTTATCTTTGTCCAACAAGATAGCTACCACTGTCCATTGGCCAGGGGTTTCTTGAACTGGAGCCATTCATGTACCATGCCACAGGGAGAAGTGGCAGCTTCCCTTCACATACAGGCTAGGCATATCCAGTACTGCGGGTGGGGTGTCAGTAATTTTAGCAAAGGTGATAGGGCCTAACACCTGTTGCAACTCCTGGGAAAACAGGCCTGTTGTTCTGGGTATGATCCTCATTTCACTAAAGTGGGCATTTGGGCCACCCCTTTCCTGGGGGCAGATACCCATGGCTATATCTATCCTGTCATAGGATACATTGCACTGATCTGTACTCTGTTTTGTAGGGTTATGGCTTCACTAGGCTGCAGAAGTGCATCCACAGCAGCAAGCCTTTTTTTTTTTTTTTTTTTTTCCCTGCTTTAATTAGGGAGTATTGACTTTTTGCTCCCTTCCAAAACTGGGACCAAAACCCAATCAGAACTTTCCATTTTCACATGAGTTGTCACATGCTCTATTTAGATAGCTGGGGCCAAAACACAATTGGCACTTGACATTTTCCCATAGGATGTCATAGGCTCCATCCTATCCCTTGGGGGTCACTATTACATCCAACTGGAATGGCTTCTCAGGATCAACTACCTGCAAGGCTTGAGCCTGTCCCACAGCTCGCTTGGCTTCTGTTGCCTTCTCTAAATCTGTAAGAGAAGTGGACTTAACATATCATTAATATAGCAAAATGAGGAAATAGTGTCTGGCTGTGTCCAGGTGGCCAAATCCCTGGCCACTAATCCATGACATAGCCAAGTCAATCACATAATGATACTGTCCCAAGGACAAAGTCATTTGGTCTATCAGGTCCTGTATAGGCGGGGCTGCTGCCTGCAGAAGAGGAGTCTTTGTGCTCATGACTAGTGCTCTCTGGTGAACATCTCTTCCTCCAGTTGTTCCCGCAGCCTGGCTATCTCAACCTTCATGGCTCACACATGGGACCCCAAGGGCAGCTTCACTCTGGCCTCCTCCCATGCAGCTTCTGCATATTGTGCAGCTGAACCTCCATGCTGCTCAGTGCCTTGCCCAGCCTGATGGCCTTGGACTCAGCCTGGCTTAGTGCCCAGGATATGTTTTTAAGTTCAGCCTGAGCTCATTGTAGTTTCTTGGCAGTGTCCACTTGAGTTCACTTTCCATCACTGGCCAGGCCCTGCACCTCCTCCAGCTGTGACTCCAAACGTGGTGACTCGCTACAGCTTCTCAGCAGTCTCTGCTCACTCTCCTGCCATGCTGTCTGCAGGCTGTGCAGCTCAGACATCCAGCCTCCAAAGCCAATTGGATCTTCTCCCATGTACCTTTACCTTGCTGGGCTTGCTCCAGCTGTTTCCCTGCCTGGGCCTCCTCATCCAGGTGTCCTCAGAGCTCTTGGATCTGCTCTTTTAGATGCTGCCATTTGCTCTCAGTCTTGGCTGAAAAACTGCACTCAGCAGATAGCTCTGTGTGAAGGCAGCTGGTGAAGCAGCCTCTGGAGGCAGAGGGGGAGTCCATATGTTCCCAATCTTCTGGAGCAGACTACCGCAATAAGACTGCTGCCACTGGATATCACGAACTTGGAAAAGGCCATATCCCTTCCCTGGGGTGCTCTGGGATGGAGGGGTCACTCTCTAGACTCTACCCTCTGCACCAAATGTCAGATCCTACCAACTATGCCAATTTTGAGTCCCAGCTGAGCACTTTGGTAAGAGACAGATGCTTGGGGCCAACTTGGAACCTGAAAAAATACCTGGGGAGCCATAGGCAGATCTGATATGCCTTACTTTAGGGTGTTCCTTTCGGTGCCCCCTACAGCACCAGCACCCACAGCCACCACCCTCTGCACGTCCCATCACCTCTCTGCATATTAGTCCTATTTGCTCTGGTCTTCTTCACATGCATCCTGTCCTCTCCATGGGTGCCCAGTGCTGGTGGAGGGGCTTCTTAAGGCTTCTACACAATAGTGGCTAATTGCCAAGACTATTGTGTAATCACGTCAGTTACATGGGATTATATCAAAGTAACACTGTGCACATGCACCAGTCGGTGTCCCATTATCTCAGTCTGTTTACATTCCGATACTGGTCACCCTGACCTGGCCTAATGCATGCTGTAGTTTGGATTAGTGTCCTCCCAAAGGCTTATGTACTGAAGTCTTTGTGGCCAGACTGTGGTGCTATTGGGAGATGGTGGAATCTTTAGAAGGTGGCATTTACTAGAAGGAAATTAGGTCATTGGGGGCATGCCCCTGAAGTAGATATCAGACACTGGCCTTTCCTCTCCCCCTTCTCAATTTCTATGTTGTCACAAGGTCAACCGGTCTTCTCTGCCATTTGCTCCCACCATGATGTACTTTGCTGACACAGGCTCAAAGCAACAGGACCAAGTGACCATGGACTAAAACCTCTGAAACCACAATCCAAAACCAACCTTTACCTTCTTATAAATTGACAACCTCAAGTCATCTGTCATAATAGTGGCAAGCTGACTAATATAGCAGGACTGAGGGTATAGATGGCTGAAGGAGTGTGGTGGTGGTGGGGATTATTATTTTATATAGAGTGGTTAGGAAAGGTCCACTTGAGGAAATACTCACCTGAGGCAAGAGAAGAAGCCAGTCATATGGATAGCTTGGAAACTGTATTCCAGGCAGAAGAATCAGTGAGCTAGTGTGTGCATGCGAGCGTGTGTGCGTGCGTGCGTGCGTGCGTGCGTGCATGTGTGTAATTATTTGTATTGGAGAAACAACAACAAGGGGCAAGGTTTCCTGCTCTTGAGAGAGATTGATCTCTGGGATGCAGAAACAGGAAATCAGCCAGGCATGGTGGCACACACCTGTAGTCCTATCTCTTAGGAGGCTAAGGCTGAAGGATTGTGAGTTTGATGCTGGCATGAGTCACACAGTGAGTTCCAGGCCAGACTGGGCTACAGGGCATGACTCTGTCACTAACAAAACAAAATATGAAATCAGAATCGCCAAGTATTCACAAAATCTTAAATTACACTCTTTGGTTCTGGGAATTGATACCCGGCCTTATGCATGCTAAGTATAGACTATCACTACATCTCTTGCTCCTTAAGTTTATTCTTAAAATACTTCCAATCATCTTCATATTCTTCACTCACTATTATGACTATCTGATGCATTTGTTTAAAAGTAAGAACTATTGGGCTGGGCTCCTAGTCCTAGCAATTTGGGAGGCAGAGGCAGTAGGATTGCAAGTTCAAGACCAGAGGCAGCTTGTGTAACTTAGCCAGACCCTATCTCAAGATAAAAAAAAAATTAAACATGACATACTCCAACACATAAGCATAGACAAGTACTTCCTTAACAAATCTCCAATTGCCCAGGAAACTGCATCGGAAATTAACAAATATGATTATATAAAACTAAAAACTTCTGCACAACAATGGAAACAATTAACAAAATAAAGAGAGAGCCCACAGAATGGGAGAAAATTTTTGCATTTTACACATCTGACAGAAGAATAATTTCTAGAATATACAAAGAACTTTAGAAATCAAATACCAAAATAACTAATAATCCAACAAATAAGTAGACAATAGAGATGAAGAGACAGTTCTCAAAAGAAGAAATACAAATGGCCAATAAACACATGAAAAAATTCTATCCCTAGCCATTGTTGTTGTTGTTAGGTGTGATGTAGTCAGGTCCGACTCATAATGACCCTCATGGGGTTTTTGATGGCTGATTGTTTTTGAGATTGTTCCCAGGAGTGGGCTTTCACATCCTTTTTCCATTTTTGGTGTGCTGAGGATTGAACTCAGGTCATTAGAGAGTGCAGAGCAACACTCTACCAATTGAGCTAAACCCCAGTCCTTCCCTAGCCATTGTTGTTGTTGTTGTTAGGTGCCCTCGAGTCCTGTCCAACTCATAGCGACCCTTATAGGGTTTTCAATGGCTGATCATTTCAGGATTGCCTCGGGAGTGGGTTGCCACATCCTTCTCCTGTTTTTGTGGTGCAGGGAATTGAACTGGGGACCTCGGAGACTGCAGAGTGGTGCTCTACCAACTGAGCTAAATCCCAGCCCTCCCTAGCCATTGTTGTTGTTGTTAGGTGCCGTCAAGTTGGTATCCGACTCATAGCAACCCTCATAGGGTTTTCAATGGCTGACTGTTTCGGGATTGCCTTGGGAGTGGATTTCCAGGTCCTTCTCCCATTTTTGGGGTGCTGGGAATTGAACTCAGGACCTCAGAGACTGCAGCGCAGCGCTCTACCAACTGAGCTAAATCCCAGCCCACCCTAGCCATTAGGGAAATGCAAATCAAAACAAAACTGAGATTCCATCTCATTTCAGCAAGAATGGCCAAGATTAACAACACAATAACAGATGCTGGGGAGGGTGAAGAGAAAAAGGAACTCTTTTACACTGCTGATGGGATTGTAAATTAGTTTAGCCACTTTGGCAATCAATATGGAGGTATTTTAGAAAATTAAAAATAGAACTACCATATGATCCAGTGATACCACTTCTAGTAATATACCTAAAGGAAAATAAGTCATTATACCACATGGACACCTGCATTTTAAGATTTAATACAGCACTCTTCACAATTGCAAGGTTTTAGAATCAACAAAGATGTTCATCAGCTAAGGATTAGATTAAAAAATTGTGGTATATATACACAATGGAATACTACTCAGCAGTAAAGAAGAATGAAATTATGTCATTTGTAGCAAAATTGATGGAACTGGAGAACATCATTTTAAATGAATTAACCCACACTCATATTGTTACAGCAAAGAAGACCAAAAGAACTTCTGAGAGACTTAGAACTTGGGTAAAATAATAAAGTATATTAGCTAATAGGTCAGCCCAAGGAACAGGGTCTTCTTAGGACTGACCCTGAACTTTAGTTCTCCTGGGGTTATATACTTTATAGCAGGGTGGGGGTTGTCAGCTGAAACCACATGTGCACAGCCTATGTGACCATCTGGATGTGGTGATTGTTGCTGTTGTTAGGTGCCCTTGAGTCATGCCCAACTCATAGTGACCCTCATAGGGTTTTCAATGGCTGATTGTTTTGGGATTGCCTTGGGAGTGTATTGCCACATCCTTTTCACATTTTTGCAGTGCTGGGAATTGAACCAAGGACCTCAGAGACTGCAGAGTAGTACTCTACCAATTGAGCAACCTAATTAAGATAGTTGCCATGGAAATAGGCAGATGGGGTAAGAAGATGGGAGGTAACTAACAGGGTGGAATGCAAAATAAGTTTTACATACACAGCAAGATAAATTTAACAAGTCTGTAACAAGGAACATTAAGTTTTAGTAGTTATACCTTAAGCAAACATCATGGCATTTTAACTTTTGATTTAAAATTTCCAAAACAATATAGAGAAATCCTTATTCACTCATGTGGGAGCTAAATCTAATTTAAAGGAAAAAGTTTACATATATGTTGTTATTATTGTTGGGTGCTGTTGAGTCCAACTCATACTGACCCTCATAGGGTTTGCAATGGCTGATTGTTTCAGGATTGTTTTTAGGAGTGGATGTCCACATCCATATGTGCAGTGCTGGGGATTGAACCTGGGTCCTTAGAAAGTGCAGAGCAGCACTCTACCAACTAAGCTAAACCCCAGCGCGTTTACATATATAGATATATAAAAGTGAACAATCATATTTATCTAAGAATGGAAAATACAAGTGGACACGATAGGAGTGGGGGGGGCCTATGAGTGGGAACAGATGATAGGGAAGGTAGGAAGGGGAGGGAGAACAAAATAGAATGGTAAAGAGAGAGGAAAAACGCAAAATACAGGATTCAACTAGAATAAAATCGGAAGAAAAAAATAATCAGGGTATAACCCATGGTTGTGTACAACTGTCATTACATGTTAATTCAAATCTCTACTTTTTCTTCTTTTCTTTTTTTATTTGTCCTGTTCTGTAAAATATGTAAGATGATGGATGTGTAAGCAAACTTGATTTAATAGTCGCATAACAGATATATCAAATGACTTAGTACTCTGTACTTCCCTATCATGTACAAAAAAATAAAAAATAAAAAATGGGCTGAGGGTGCAGGCCAGTGGTAGAGCACTTGCAAAGTATGTGCAAGGCCCTGAGTTCAACCCCCAACTACTGAAAAAGCAAACACAAAACCAAAGAAACAATTAAATTTAAAAATTGTTATTATTGTAACCTATAGAAAATATTCAAATACTGGAAAACAGAGAACATTATTGGATAGTATTTGAATATTGTAACAGTTAATTTAAAAAAGATTGATACCAAGATTGAAGGAATTAACATGTTTTTTGGGAAACAAAGAATTGCAGTTCTGGTTTATTGAATCAGGACAGTTCTGAATAATTTTTTTTTAATAGGAAATTTCCTCAAAGAGTAGTTTTTGGAGGCAGTTTATTGGCTGGGCAGAAATACTCAATTACAGAGCTGTTCTGATTGGTTAGCTAACTAGGTACTCCCTGTTGAGAGATGATGAAGACTGAGCAGTTATTGCTTTCCATTGTTTATTCAAGTCTCTTGGAACATTCTCTGATTTGGGCTTTAGCTATAGATGTGCAATAGTCTCACAATCTCCTGATTTTTCTGTAGAAAGCCTTAGACTTACTTCCTTTTCTTTTTTATTTTTTTGGTGCTAAGTATCAAACCCAGGGCCTCATGCATGCTTGGCAAGCATTCTACTAGTGAGCACATCCTAGTCAAGTTATTTTATTTTCATATAAACAACTCCTAGTTGTCTTTCATATAACAAGTGTTTCACATAACAAACTGCTAGTAAGTTTAACACATTGCTTAGAATCATGGATTGGAAATTGCCAACGTAAGGACTTATTTTGAAACTCAAACTCATTATTCCTTCAAATATTGTTCATAGATTTTGTATAAAGCATATATCAAGTATCAACTTATTAATATTTATTTTATTTGCAAGAACAATTCATTGCAAACCAGGTGTGGTGGTACATCTCTATAATTCCAGCACTTGGGAGGTGATGAGTTTAAGGCCAGCCTGGGCTACATAGGAAGACCCTGTCTCAAAAAGCCAAAACAAACAAACAATAACAAAACAAACAAGCAAAAAAACCCAAACAACAATTCATACCAGCAGTAGACAGGCGCAGGAACATATACCAGCTATAAGCTTATTGTTGCTAGGTGCCGTCGAGTCAGTATCTGACTCATAGTGACCCTCATAGGGTTTTCAATGGCTGACTTTTTCGGGATTGCCTTGGGAGCGGATTGGATTGCCAGGTCCTTCTCCCATTCTTGCGGTGCTAGGAACTGAACCCCGGGACCTCAGAGACTGCAGCGCAGCACTCTACCTACTGAGCTAAATCCCAGCTCGGCTATAAGCAAGACTAGATAATTAGATCATGCAGTCCCTCTTTCCCAGGTGTTCCCATCCTGGTTCCTGGAAATGTTGGCCTCAGCCTCTTACTTGGAGTATGTCAGCATTTCTGCTCTCCCTTTTGACTCAACATCAGTGGATTTCTTCAGTAACATCTCTATGCTGGCTGCTAAGATTTAATGCTTGTAGTGAAGTAGAGGGGCTGGGATTTAGCTCAGTTGGTAGAGCGCTGCACTGCAGTCTCTGAGGTCCTGATTTCAATTCCCAGCACCCCAGAAATGGGAGAAGGACCTGGCAATCCACTCCCAAGGCAATCCCAAAAAAACTGTCAGCCATTGAAAACCCTATGAGTGTGGCTATGAGCTGGATATCGACTCGATAGCACCTAACAACAACAATATTAGGGGCTGGGATTTAGCTCAGTTGGTAGAGCGCTGCGCTGCAGTCTCTGAGGTCTTGAGTTCAATTCCCAGCACCCCAAAAATGGGAGAAGGACCTGGCAATCCACTCCCAAGGCAATCCCGAAACAGTCAGCCATTGAAAACCCTATGAGGGGTGCTATGAGTGGGATAACTACTCCACAGCACCTACCAACAACAACAACAGTGAAGTAGAATCCTTCTTCCAATTTTCATGATTTCTCAACTCTCTCTCTCTCTCTTTTTTTGGTGGGGGGAGGTTTGGAAAAACATAAATTTTTTGAGAAATACTGGGAAGAAATTCCTACATGGAAACACTAACAATGAAGATAGGCTGGAGCAAAGTTTACCAGGGAGAAGGTGGTAGGACTAGAGGTCAGAGAGGTAACAGCTTGACAACCATTTAGGTCCTGGGGGCATTCAGACATGTAGTCAGGAGAGATCAATCCCTGGAGAAGGACATCATGTTTGGGAGAGTGGCAGGTCAATGCAAAAGAGGAAAACCCTCCACCAGATGGATTGACACAGTGTCTGCAACAATGGGTTTAAACATAAATAAGATCATTTGCCTGGCACAGAATAGGCAAGTGCTTCAGTCTGCTGTACATAGATTCGACGGCACCTAACAACAACAACAACAAGTGAAATGATGAACTATTGGGAGTCCTGAGTAGCGGAGTGATACAGTTTGGTGTAGGTTTTGAAAATATGATTTAGGCTGCCATGTTGAGAGTATAGAGTAGGGGCAGGGGAAGCTACTTGTTAAAAAAAAGAAAAAGAAAAAGAAAAAGAAAAACCACAGGTAGGTTACTGCAAAAATCTAGGTAAGAGTGAGAGTAACACTACCGAAGACCTGAATGGAAACTTTGAAGATGTGAGCAGTGTTTGGATTCTGGGTATATTTTGAATGTTGAGCTAATAGGATTTATAACAAATGTGAGAGGAAGAGGAAGTGAGGGTGACTCCTATGTTTCTGATCTGAGCCTGGCAGCGTGGAGCTAACATTTACTGAGATGGATAGGGGTAGAATGGGGAGAGGGACTGTGGAAAAGTAGTTTGATTTTTGATGTGTCAAGTTTGATAAACTTCTTACACACTTAAGTGGAAGTATCAAATAGGCAGGTATAGGAGTCTGGGGCTCAAAGGAGGAGTGTGGGCTGAAGACAGAAATACAGAATTCAGTAGACAGGGATGTAATTTATCACGAAGGCGGGTCTGGCGGCTGCTGGTTGGTGGGTCTGGCAGCTGCCACTCAACTGGTCCTAAGTGGGAATCTGGCTGCAAAACCCAAACCTCAGTCCTTGTATTCAGCATATAAAAGAATTTATAGCTGGCACTTAAGTTATAGTAGAGAATATGCTGCTGTTAGGTGCCATCGAATTGTGTCTGACTCATAGTGACCCTTATAGGGTTTTCAATGGATGATTGTTTGGAGATTGCTTCGGGAGTGGATTGCCACGTCCTTCTCTCATTTTTGTGGTGGTGGGAATTGAACTCAGGACCTCAGAGACTGCAGAGTGGCACTCTACCAACTGAGCTAAATCCCAACCCCAGTAGAGAATATAGTCTAGGTTTATTAACGATAGTACACATTTAAGGAATAATTACAGAGAAAACTGAGGTACCTGGAGTAGTTTAGTTAAATATGGAAAGGAAATTGGAAAATCTTGTGTTCCCTAGGTGAACTGGCAAAAGAATGTTTCTATTCTCCAGAGAAGGTAAAGAAGCCAGATAATAGGAGAGTTAAGCAAGCTTTTAGAAGGAAAAGTGCTTTGGATAAACAAAGATGGTGGGCCCCAGAGAAGAGAGAGACATGCACATGATTGCTGAAGAGAGAAGAGCAGAGGAATAGAGAGGAAAGGAGAGATAGAGAGCAAGTGAGCTTTTGGAAGAAAAGTGGAAAAAGAGTGGGCAGGTGTTCCCTCCACTTTTATTCAAACTAGGGAACACCCAGTTTGTCATCAGCCCTGGGTGCCCATCTCTGGGCACCTAGAAAGACATGGGCCTAGGGTCATTGTTTTATAAATGGGTCCAGGGCTTGGGTAGGGTGTGGAATCCATTTGAAAATGTCTTTCCAATGACCTAAGAGACCTATGTGGCTTCTTCACCATGACATAATAGCAGGAGCCATTTTTAGTCCCCCTTTCTTCCATTTTGCTTGCTAATGCATAAACCAGCTACCTAACAGCATTTATAGAAAGTCCGTCCCCCCCCCCCCCCCAGGGTTGAACCCAGGGCCTCGCGCTTGCATGCTTTGCAAGTGCTGGACCACTGAGCTGCACCCTCAGCCCATGTTTTTACTTTTTGAGACAGGGTCTCGCTAAGTTACCCAGACTGCCTCTGGTCTCGAATTTGCGATCCTCCTGCCTTCGCCTCCAGAGTGCTGGGATTACAGGCGTGCGCCACCGCTCCTGGTTTACAGTTTTTTACATGCAGCACTGCCTAAATTATACCTGTGCTCTTTGGACAATGCATTTAACTTTGCTCTGGTGAAAAAAAGATCCAAGAAATGCACGTTCTACCTTTCTAAAACAGAGGACTAAGGAGCTGTCAATGTGAAAATGCCGTTCAGATTGGAATTTATCAGAAATTTCATGGTACTACGAATGTGGAAAATCAGTCTGGCGACCCAGGGAAACAATCTTCATGCGTTGACAGAGAAACTATGAACAAAAGAATGTGCAATAGCAATTATTATCCTTTTGGGACAGTAGCCCAATATTTGCCAAGAGCTACACATACATAATCTTTTTGAGCTGCACAACAGTCTTGCGAGGAGGAAATAATTACCATCCTCATTTTATGGTGAAGAAAACTGAACTTTGAGAGAGTAGCTGGTTCGCAGGTAATCCTAGTGAACAGGGTAGAGCCATGCAAGCACCCCGTCCATGCCAAGTCCAACCTTAATACGAACAAACCCCACCCAGTCAGCAAAGAGAGGAGGAAAAAGCAGAGCCACAACAGCCCCTCCAGTCGCCTGGCTGTAGAAGTCTTTCTTGGCGCCTCTGATCCCCACGTCTCGTCTCGTTTCCGGACGGTATGGCCCTTTTTTCTATCGCGAGACTAGGAGCGCCGCGTTTGTGGTTGCTAGGGGAACGGCGTTCCTAGAGGAAGGAGGGCTTTGGACAAGCGGCAGCTTCCGCTCTCAGACTACGGTGGCGGGAGAGACCCCACCCCTTAGGGGGAAAGTCGGTGACGCTGGGAGTGTCAGCGGCATGTTTCTGCGTCCGTTAGTGCTCTGACGACTGGCCGCTAGCTCCTTGAGTTCCCGCCGAGAGGTGAGGGACCGCACCGATGACTGACGGAGGTCGGTAGCCGAGCAACACTCCAATGAGTGGGCGGGGCGGAGTCCCCCACTTGGCTGCGTAGCCCAAGACAGGCTGTCAGGGACAGCGGGCAGGGCCAATGACAGGGCGGACTCGGTTCCGGGGGCGGACCCAGAAAGGGCGGGCCAGGCCGGAGTAGGACTTTCGAGTCTGAACCCCTGGGGCAGTTGCTTCTCCCAAACTCTTTCTCCGGAGACTTCTTGTACCTTTTGGCAAACGCACGCTACGTTAGGACTCCACTTTTCTCTGCCTACTAGCCACTAAGAGGTAGAACTAATCAGTAATTTAAACTGGACCATAAACGGCCGAGGATGCAATTAGATATTTCACTGAAAAAATCAGAATGAAAAGATAGCAGTGTAAGAGTTTCATTACACGCAATAACCTTGGATACCTATCCGATTGGTGAAAGTGAAAAGGCTTTGACAAGAACCAGATTGGCGCTAAGCCAGTGTGGGGAAGCAGGCATCTTCATCTCATCGTATCTTCTTGGTAGTAGTGTAATTTGATAATCTTTTCCGAGCACAGTTTGGCAGATTACCAAAATTGAAATGCAATGCTTTTTGATTTTGCAATTTAAATTTATCTTATAGATGTATGAGCATAACTAAAGATTGGTGCAAAGATTTTAATTCAAAGTTGAAGTCTCAGTTACGTATGGTGAAATTTATAAATTTCTGGGTTTTGACATACACATGCGGTTGTATAATTACTACCACAATCAAGATTCAGAACAGTTTCATCATCCCCTGCAAATCCCTTAGTATTCTTTGTTGTTAACCCATTCACCAAACCCTACCCTGGCAATTACTCATTAGTTTTCTGTCCTGTAACTAATAGGTTAGCCTATTCCAGAACATAATGCTGGTGGAAAGAAACGTGTTGTCTTTTGAATATGGCTTCTTTCAATCTAGCATAAGGAAGTTTATATTCACCCATGTTCTGTGTATCAGTTGCTTCTTCCCTTTTATTTGGAATACTATTCCAGCTGCGCTGCACTCTGTGAAGACCCGGCTTCAATCCCCAGCACTATAAAAAACGTGAGAAGGACGCGGCAATCCACTCCTGCAAGCAATTCGAAAACAGTCTTTGAAAATCCTAGGAGGGTGGTTGTAAATTGGACGGACTCAACAGCATCTAACAACGTTCCATTGTTACAGATGTATCATAGTTTGTTCATCCATTCACTAGTTGAGGGGCATTTGAATTGTTTTCAGTTTTGGCAATTTTTTTTTTTTCCGGCACTTATTGAATCCAGGGCTTCACGCATACTTTTTTTTGCATGCACTCTGCCGCTAGGCTGCTCTCTTAGCCCATTTTTAATTTTTTATCTTGAGACAGGCTCTCTCTAAATTGTGCAGGCTGCCTCTAGCCTGTAACTTGCAATCCTCCTGTCTAGGCCTCCTGAGTCACTGGGATTATACCTGTGCCACACTGCGTTTAGGACTTTTGCCAGTTTTTCATGAAGGTGTTATAAGTATTCATGGACAGGATTTTATGTGAGTATACATTTTTATTTCTTGGGTCTAACTGTGGTGTAAGTGGATGTTTAATGTTATGAGAAACTACCAAACAATTTTGCGAAGTGGCTCTCCCAAAACGCAGTTACTGGCTATATATGAGTTCTGGTTGCTTTTCCACTTGATCAACACTTGGTATTGTCAGTTAAACAACAACAACAATTTTTACCATGTAAATAGGTGTGTGGTGATATCTCATTGGGGTTTTAATTTAAAATGTTCAGAGGACTAATGATAATGAATTTTTTTTGTGTGTGCTGATTTGCCATCCATTCATCTTCTTGGGTGATGTGTCTGTCTAAATTTTTTGTTTTCTTGAGTCTTGATACGTCTTTCTATATTCTAATTGTAAAGCCTTTGTTAGATATATGTTTTGCAAATATTTTCTCCTAGTGTTTGGGGTTTGTTCTCTTTTTCTTAACAACAACTTTTGAAGAGCACAAGTTTTAAATTTTGATGCATTCAATGTACTGATATTTTCTCTTTGAATCACGCTTTTGATGTTGTACCCAAGAAATCTTTGCCCGTCTCACAGTCCTACATATTTTCTAGACATATTACGATGTTAAGTTTTACTTTAGATCTTTGATTCATTTTAAGTAAATTTAAAAATTGTTTTAATAGCAAATACTGTATATACAATCTACAGGAACTGATAAAAATGCTATATCTAAGCAATGGGATATTACACTGTTTCTTAAAAGCATGAAACATATGTATAAATGGTGATAAAGAAAAAAAAGTCTAAAATATATTGTTGAGTGATAAAAAGCAAGTTGCAAAGCACCATGCCATTTGTGTATATGTTTGTGTTGGAGAAGAATAGGTTGATATAAAGGATAGAAGGTTTAAATATGCTTAAAATTCAGAAGAAAAAAGGATTACAAGAATCTGTTAACCTTGGTTCTTGGAGTGAGGGGAATTTTAACTTTAAAAACTTTTACATTCTTCTGTATTATTTGAATTCCTTCTCTCACTGGCAAGTATTATATAATAAACAAACATTTAAATAAAAAATTGACCCTAAATAATTTTGTTGTTGTTCTTAGGTGCCATCGAGTCGTTGTCCGACCCATAGTGGCCCTGCGTACAACAGGCGAAACACTATTGTCAGTGCTTCTCTGCTACTCATAGGGTTTTCAATGGTGAATTGATTTTTGGGAGGGGGTTGCCAGGTCCTTCTCCCAAGCCTACATTACCTGGTGTTCCCAGGAGGTCTCCCATACAAGTACTAACCAGGCCCGATTCTGCTTAGCTTCTGAGATCTGTCGGTATTGGATACCATAGTGCTATGGCTGCAGGCTAAATAATTTTAGACATAAAAATAATGAAAAAAATCAATTCTACTTTTTTAAAGGCTTGTTATTCATAATTATTAAGTAGAGGAAGACTAATTTTCTTTTGGTTCTTTCATTTATCCAAATATATCAAATTACAGCAGCACTATGTTCCCGGTTGGGCTTTAAATCATCTATGGAGTTTACAGGCTGGGATTTAGCTCAGTTGGTAGAATGCTGCTCTGCAGTCTCTGAGGTCCTGAGTTCAATTCCCAGTACTGCACAATGGGAAAAGGACATGGCAACCTACTCCCAAGGCAATCCCGAAACAGTCAGACATTGAAAACCCTATGAGGGACACTTTGAGTCAGACTCAACTTGACGGCACCTAACAACAACAACATGGAGTTTACATTTTCACAAGCCTGTATGAAAAATTTTAAATTAATCTTGTTTGAAATGAATGTTATAAAGAGGTGGCACATGTTAGTAGTGATTTGTTACAATTTACAATCTGGTCATCTATTTCCTCAAATACTATAAAGTAAATAATCTATTTCAAAGTATTTTCATGTCATTAGAAGATGCTCATCATGAAATGTTAAGTGAGAAATGTGTAAGTCCAATTTTGTTGAAAAAGATATAGAAGAAATGTAGAAAACAAATGTACCAAGAATGATTAGCTCAAAGTGGTGGGATGTTGGATGATATTTATTTATTTGCAGTACTAGGGGTTGACCCAGGGCTTTGCACATGCTAGGCAAGTGGTCTACCATTGAGCTATATACCCAGCATTTTTCATTTTGAGACAGTCTTGCTACGTTGTGCAGGATGCCTCTAGGTTAAACTGACTATTATCCTGCCTCTGCCTCTCAGGTTCCTGGGATTATTGGCGTGCAAATTCTAGAACTATTTCTACAATAAATAAATTCTTAAATTATAAATGCAAGACATACTTAATAGGAAACAAAATACAGACAAGCTAAAAGTAAAAAAGGACATAAGAACATCCAGGGACCCGCTATTCAGGAACCCACCACTGTTACTTCCTTTAAGTGTGATCATCTTGCAGATCTCTTTCTATATATTCCCTTCATTAGAGAAATTGGACTCTTTTTCAGCAAGATTATTAACAATTTGGCTCTTCCTTCCTTTCCTCTTTACCTTCCTCCTTTCCTTCCTTTCTTCTTTTCTTTTATATACATTCTTTGTGTCCTTAGCTGGTCTCTGTTGAAATGTTTCTTATCGATTGGTAAGAGCTCTTTGAATATGTAAACTTATTAATCTTTTGTAGATCATCTATACTGCATATATTTTCTCTAGTTCCTCATGTGCCTTTTAATTTCATTTGGAATTTTTTATGTTTGAGACTCAAAGAGCATTAATTGTTATGTAATCAAATATATTAGTCTCTTTTTGATCTATACTCTTAGTGTCATGCTTAATAAGTCATTAATTTTATAATTCTGGAAGCTATATTTGTGTTTCCTTCCAGTCCCTTGAAGATTGCATATTTTACATTTATTTATTACTTTTAAAATTAGTTTTTACTTTTATCTAAGTAATATGGTCAAAATTGTCAAACTGTATTGTAACATTTGTAATAGAAATGAAAAAAGAGCAATTCCTAGTCTCATTCTCCAGAACAAACCATCTCAAACTCTTAAATATTATGTTTATTTAACTGTTGTTTGGCTTTATCAATTTTTGGATGTCCTTTTTGGTTTCCTATTATGATAGATGGGGCTGGGATTTAGCTCAGTTGGTAGAGAGCTGTGCTGCAGTCTCTGAGGTCCCGAGTTCAGTTCCCAGCACCACAAAAATGGGAGAAGGGCCTGGCAATCCACTCCCTAGGCAATCCCGAAACAGCCATTGAAAACCCTATGAGGGTCGCTATGAGTCGGATACCGACTCCACAGCACCTAACAACAACAACAACAATTATGATAGATTAGATTTTCTTATACTGTACCCTTCCCTTTATATAGTAGTCCCCTCCACACACTCAATTAAGGCACAATATTTGGTTAAGTAAATATTCAGTGCTTATATAACTATTGACATATTGTTTGATTGCTTTCTTTTACAGTGCTTTACTTTTCCTGTGTAATTTCTATGTGACAAGTCATACATCTGTAAAATCAAATTTCAATACTCTACCCAGACTTTTTCCAGATGACAAGTACACAAGATAGTCTGCCACATTCCCATTTTTTCTGGGAACCATATTTTATTCTATTTATCATTTTCAGGAGAGAACATAATAGGACAGACCTATTTCCAAAGCAAATTGAAAGGTTTCTGGAGCCTTTTAGCTGATGCATGCCATTGTTGGGTCCCTGTGCCTCTGCCTTTATTGACATGCATGATGTCAGCTCTGCATATGCTTCCATCTCATTGCTCCCTTTGCAAGCTGCAATAAGTACCCCTGACAGGAGGCTTAGGCATTTAAAAGATGGTTGGCCTTTCGGTGACTTATGCTTTTGGGTTGTGGCATGATGGGCCAGGGTGATCCATCATCTCACAATAACAATGTCAGTGCCTTCCTGAGTGAACCCAAACCCTTTTGCACAGTGTGAATAATGTTGAGATCAATGCCTTTTTTAGTTGCTGAGTGTGAAGAGTTGACCTACTGGTCTCTTAAATGATCTGCTTTGGCACACTGCATGGTTCAGGCCAAAATATATTATCCCTCAGTGTGTCTAGGAGAAGCTTCAGGTTGTTAATGTTTGTCTTCTTCCCATGTCCAAAGCTTCTCTGGATTCTGTCTCTGCAGTTCTCAAACCGAGAAAAAGGGGAATCATTTTGTGGAGTAAGGAAGGACATTGTTACACTTGGAAGGGTAGAAGCAATTGCCCTTCTTTCTTCTCTTTTGAGAGAAATGGTTTAATACATAATTATAAACACTTAGGAAAATTTGGAAGGGTCCAGATCAAGGACACAATTTGGAAGGATCAATGTGCCTGCAATGCCCCATTTCTCCCTGTAGCTAAGGCACTCTTCCTAGTGTTTCTTGCTTCAGTAAATAGCACTAGAAATAGAGCAACCAGGCTAGTGAGAGGTTTGTGGATGGTGTCACATGAAAAATAATTAAGGAAATTCACAAAGTGCAGCCAGGTAATGAAAACCTGCCCTCCACTAAAGGAAGTAGGGTCTGTTTTCTTGAGTCAGAGGGCAGATATAGAATCATGGGTTTTATAAGAAGAGGACTGATTAAGTGAGAGTAGTGCCCTGCAGATAAGTGCTCCAGAAAATGCGGCTCCAAGGAGAAGAAGAGAGGTCAGAGATAGGAGGGAAGTTCAGACTAGAGCGGAGCTAGCATGGAGAAGGCTAGAAGAAGCAGGGCAAACCCAGAAGAAAATGGCAGAGAGGTCTCAGAAAATCATTAAGGTGGGGTAGATCTTGGTTGAGAGACAGGGTGTCCCTTGAGTATTCCCATTGGGAAGACCAAGGACACAGCAGGTGTTTTCTCCTATAGGCACAGGAAGCCAGTGAGATAGCATTCGCTTCTGCATTCTGCTTTAGTTACTTTCAGTTTCTAACATACAGGGTGATATGTCTTCTGCCTAGAGTGATGTGAGATTTAACAATTCATGTATACAAGATGAAACTGGGGAGCTCTTATGCTTGACTTTGGTACCATAACGTAGTACTTAGAACAAAGGCTCGAGGTAATTGGACATAAACATTAATTAATTAAACATTTAGACATCTGAGTCATTTGATTTTTAATTTTTTTTTGCTTTAGGATATTGATGGATATTATAAGAGGAAACCTAGATGGAATTTCAAAACCAGCCTCAAATTCAAGAACTCGTCCTGGGAGCAGAAGTTCAAATGCTTCCTTGGAGGTCCTCTCACCAGAACCAGGGTCCTTCAAGGTAATTTGCTGCTTGGAAATGAATTGAGTTCCTTCCCTCAACCTCAGCAGTTGATGAAACCAAGCTTGTTGTTTACAACCTGTTTTAAGTTTGCTCTTAGAGGGTGTGGTCAGGGAGCTTTTACAGAGTCCTTGGATTTTATTTGAGATTGTTTAATAGCAAAACACTCTGATGCTTTCCTTCTTCCTCCTTCCCTTCTTTCTTATTTTGGAGTATAGTTTATTTGTCTATTTTATTTAGTTAAGTTTTATGTATTAACTTTTTTTCTTCATAAGGAAGCTTTGTATTCCCATATCTAATATACATCCATTGACACTTACTATGAAAAATATTTAATGTTAAACAATGGTTTGAAGCCACATGGTATATATTTGGTAGATGTATTACCTGGTCATGACCTCATTTCCTTTCCTTTAGTAGTCTGTTTTTATTTTCTTAAAATGTTTAAACTTGATTTTTAAACATCAATTTCTTCATTTGTGATATGGTATAATTTGTTCCTTTTGAGGTTGTAGGGGACAACGTTTTTGAAACTTGGGGTAAAACAAATCTTTGCCAGTTAATAAATCCATACTGATTTTTTTTTTGTTTATGGACTAGATTGAATTATGGAACTTTTAGAGTTTTTGTCTGCCATGCTTTAGTGCAAGAAATAACATGCTAGCAGGAAGAGGTTGAGTACAAGAATCTAATTCCTCAAAACCAACAGAAAGCCAGGAGGATAAGAAGTTCAGGGAGAGGACTTCCCCAAGTTCTGTACCTGTTCCCAAGTTGTACCACCATAGCTGCAATCTAATCCAGATGTCAGAAAGCTTCTGCTCCTGTTGGCACTGCCATTAGCCCCTTACAATCACAAAGCAGGTCACTAGACATGCAGGGAGGGCCACTTATGATATATTTTGCCAGTTTCCTACAAGGAGCTTAGGCAGATGGTGTCTACATCAATTCTACTTTCAATCTCAGATATATACATCTAATTGGGTAATCCTAACATGCATCCAGGACCCCAGCAACAAGTCCCTTTGTAAAGCACAGTGTCTACCCGAGCTTCCTGTTTTGTTTCATATGGTCCTGTGTCATTACTACATGGAATGCTAACTCTTGTAGCTTTGTAGTCATTATTGATATCTGGTAGAGGGGGTCTCCTCATCTTTTTTCCCAGGACTATCTCAATTGTCTTTGCCTTTTCTTCTTCTACGTGTATTTTAGATCAGTTTTTCAAGTTCTGTAAAATCATTTTGGGCTTTGACTGAAATTGCTTTGAATTCACAGATTAGTTTGTGGAGAATTTATAACTTTATGATATTGAATTCTCCTATTTATTAACATTGTATCTTATATTAACTTTTACTTTTTAACTTATAAATTAACATAAATAGAATTAACTTTTTGGTATGTAGTTCTATAAATTTTGGCAAATGTGTAGAGTGGTGTAACCATTATCACAATCAAGATATAGAACCATTCTATCACTCCTCAAAAAAAAAAATCCTTGATTTGCTGGGCATAGTGGTGCATGCTTGTAATCCTAGCACTTGGGAGGCTGAGATGGGAGGACTGATGTGAGTTTGAGGCCTGCCTGGTCTAGATAGTGAGTTCCAGGCCAGACTGGGCTACACAATGAGACCCTGTCTCAAAACAGCCGAAAGAAAATATTCCTTCATTTGACTTCTTTCTAAACAATCATCTCCCTTAATCTTTACCCTTAATCTCCAGTAATTACTGATATGGTCTATCCCAATAGTTTTTCCTTTTTCAGAAGATTGTATAAATAGAGTCTTACAGTAATACAGCTTTTCAGTCTAACTTTTATGTTCTAGTATACATAATGCATTTGAGATTCATCCATGTTGTTGCATGTATCAGTAGTTTGTTCTTCATTTTACGTATTTGTGATAGTTAATTCTGATTATCAACTTTATTTGATTGAGAAGCACCCAGAAGATTAGTAAAGCACACCTCCAAGTGTGTCTGTGAGGGCATTTCCAGAGAGGATCAACCAAGGGGGAAAGACCTGGTCTGAATGTGAGTGACATCATCCCATAGAATGGGGCCTGCATGCAATTAGAGGGGAAAAAGGAGAAATCCAGGCAGTGTAGTCCTCCCTGCTTCCTGGCTGATGCAAGCTGCTCTGCTCTGCCATGCCCTCCCTGCCATTATGGACTGAAACCTCTGAAACCATGAGCTAAGAGAAATCTTTCCTCCCTTTAAGTTGGTTTTCTCAGGTGTTTGATTACAGCAACAATAAAGCTAACACAGTAGTATTTTGTTCAGTAGGTGAACCACAGTTTGCTTATTCATTCTCTGCTTGAGGAAAATTTGCATGAATACCAGTTTTTAGTGATTACAAATGAAGTTTTTTATAAATATTTGTATATTGCATCTTTTTGTGAGAATATGAATTTTTATATTTCTTGAGTAATTGCCTAGCAGTTGAATTGCTGGGTTGTATGGGAATAGTAGAGCACCTAATTATACTCATGGACATAGTCCTTAAAACCGAATAAGGAAATAGTGCTTATTTTAAAGTTGAGAAAGGTGTGTGTCAGGACTGTATCCTTTCACCATACCTCTTCAGTTTCTATGCTGAACACATAATCCGAGAAGCTGGACTTTATGAAGAAGAATGTGGCATCAGGATTGGAGGAAGACTCATTAGCAACCTGTGTTATGCAGATGACTTCTTTCTAAACAACTCTGCTTGCTGAAAGTGAAGAGGATTTGAAACACTTACTGATAAAGGTCAAAGAACACAGCCTTCAGTATGGATTGCAACTCAACAGCAACAACACAAAAATCCTTAAAACTGAGTCAGTAAGCAACTTCATGATAAGTGGAGAAAAGATTGAGGTTGTCCAAGATTTTGCTTTACTTGTTTCTGCAATCAACACTATGGAAGCATCAGTCAAGAAATGAAAAGACACATTGCATTGGGAAAAGCTGTGGCAAAAGACCTCATTAAAGTATTGAAAAGTAAAGATGTCACATTGAAGATGAAGGTGTGCCTGACTCATGCCATGGTATTATCAGTTACATCTATGGTTGTGAAAACTGGACGTTGAATAAGGGAGATAGGAGAAAAATTGATGCTTTTAAATTATGGTTCTGGAGATGAATGTTGAATATACCATGGACTTCCAAAAACACCAACAGATCTGTCTTAGAAGTGCAACCAGAGTGCTCCTTGGAAGCAAGGATGGCTAGACTGCGTCTTACATATTTCAGACATGTAGTCAGGAAGGACCAATCCCTGGAAAGGACATCATGTTTAGGAGAGTGTTGGGTCAATGGAAAAATAGAAAACCCTTAACTAGATGGATTGACACAGTGTCTGCAACAATGGGCTTACACATAAGATCATGTGCCTAGCACAGAATTGGGGAGTGTTTTGTTCTATTGTACAAGGGGTTGTTATGAGTTGAACCTGGCTTGACAGCACTTAGCAACAACAACATGGCAAATGTATGTTTAACTATAAGAAGCTGTGAAACTGTTTTCTATTCCCACCAGCAATATGTGAGAGTATCTATTACTCTGCATCCTTGCCAGCAATTGGTATTATCAGTTTCAAACAAATTCTAATTGATGTATTGTAGTATCTTACTGTGTGAGTTTTTTTTTTGTTGTTGTTGTGGTGATGTTTTTTTGAGGCAGTCTCACTATGTATATCAGGCTGAACTCACTATGTATCCCCACTGGACTTGAAGTCATGATCCTTCTGCCTCAGGCTTCTGAATGCTGGGATTACAGGTGTGTACCATCATGCCAGGCTTTCACTGTGGCTTTAATTTGTGCTTCTCTAGTAATTAATATCCTGACATGTCTGTCAGCTTGTTGTGCTATGGAGAGGTTGTATGTTGCTGTAATGCTGAAAGCTATGTCACCGGTATTTTACATACCAGCAGGGCCACCCATGGTAGACAGGTTTCAGCTGAGCTTCTAGGTTAAGACAGACTAGGGACAAGGACTCAGGAGCCCAATCTTAAGCCAGTTAGCCATTGAAAACTCTATGAATAGCAGAGAAGCACTGCCAAACATAGTACCAGAAAATGAACCCCCAGGCTGGAAGGCATTCAAGAAGTGACTGGAGAAGAGTTGCCTCCTCAAAGTAGAGTTGACCTTTATGATGAGATTGGAGTAAAGCCTTTGGGACCTTCTTTTGTTGATGTGACAGGACTCAAAATGAGAAGAAACACAGTGGTTGCAACATTGGGGTCAACATACAAAGATCATATGCATGGCATAGTGTTGGTTAGTGTTTCATTCAGTTTTCCATAGGGTTGCTTTGAGTCAAATCCAACCTAATGGCACCCAACAACAATAGTTACTAATATAATTCATAATGTGTCTTGTGCTTATTTAAAATTTATACATGCTTTTTTGGAAATCATCTATTCAATTATTTTGCCTAGTTATCTAAGTTGTGTTTATTTTCTTATCATTGAGCTTTGAGAGTTTTTTAAATATGTCCTTTGTCAGATATGTGATTTGGAAATATTTTCTCCCAGTCTATGGCTTCACTTTTCATTCTTTCAACTTTGTATTTTGGAATGCAAACGTTTTAACTTTGTTAAGCACAACTTACAAATTTGTCTTCTTTTGAGATTGTGCTTTTCTTGCTGTAATCGAGAACTCTACTCAAGATTCCAAAGATTTTTCTCTTATGTTTTCTACTGAAAGCTTTATATTGTTGTTGATAGGAGCTGTAGAGTCGGGGTTTGAGTCATAGTGACCCTCATAGGGTTTTCCATGGCTGATTTTTTTGGGATTGCTTTGGGAGTGGATTGCCTTATCCTCCTGTGTTTTGCGGTGCTGGGGATCCAACCGAGGGCCTCAGAAAGTGCAACACGGCACTCTACCAACTGAGCTAAACCCCAGCCCAGAAAGCTTTCTAGTTTGTTTTAAATTTATGCCTATGACCCATCTGATTTTTTTCATTTTAAGTTAATTTTTATGTCAATATCTATTACTTTATATAGCATGCCTGTTTGCTATTAATATGTTGTTGTTGTTGTAGTTGTTGTTAGGTGCTGTCAAGTAAAGTCCGACTCATAGTGACCCTATGTACAGCAAATCGAAACACTTGCCGATTCTGTGCCAGGAAAACGATCTTATTTATGTTTAAGTCCATTGTTGCAGACACTGTGTCAATCCATCTTGCGGAGGGTTTTCCTCTTTTGCATTGACCTGCCACTCTTCCAAACATGATGTCCTTCTCCAGGGATTGATCTCTTCTGACTACATGTCCGAAATATGTAAGACGCAGTTTGGCCATTTTTGCTTCCAAGGAGCACTCTGGTTGCACTTCTTCTAGGACAGATTTGTTGGTTCTTTTGGCAGTCCATGGAATATTCAATAGATGTCTCCAGCACCACAATTCAAAAGCATCAATTCTTTTTCTGTCTCTCTTGTTCAGTGTCCAGCTTTCACAAGCATATGATGCCACTGAAAATACCATGGCATGAGTCAGACGCACCTTCGTCTTCAATGTGACATCTTTGCTTTTCAATACTCTAAAGAGATCTTTTGCCACAGCTATTCCTAGAGCAATGTGTCTTTTGATTTCTTGACTGCTGCTTCCATGAGTGTTGATTATAGAGCCAAGCCAAGCAAAATCTTGGACAACCTCAATCTTTTCTCCATTTATTGTGAAGCTGCGTGCTGACCCAGTCGTAAGGATTTTTGTTTTGTTGATGTTTAGTCGTAACCCATATTGAAGGCTATGATCTTTGATCTTCATCAGTAAATGTTTTAAATCCACTTCATTTTCAGCAAGCAGAGTGGTGTCATCTGCATAATGCAGGTTGTTAATGAGTCTTCCTCCAATCTTGATGCCATGTTCTTCCTCATAAAGTCCAGCTTCTCGGATTACTTGCTCAGTGTATAAACTGAAGAGATAGGGTGAAAGTATACAGCCCTGACGCACACCTTTCTCAACTTTAAACCACTCAGTGTTTCCTTGTTCTATTCGAACAACTGCCTCCTGGTTCCTGTACAGATTTCTCATGAGCACAATTAGGTGTTCTGGTATTCCCATTTTCCAAAGTGTTATCCATAATTTGTTATGATTCACACAATCAAATGCTTTTGAGTAGTCAGTAAAACATAGATAGACATCTTTTTGATATTCTCTGCTTTCAGCTAATATCCACCTGACATTAGCAATGATGTCCCTAGTTCCCTACCCTCTTCTGAATCCCGCTTGATTTTCCGGTAATTCCCTGTCTATATACTGCTGCAGTCGCTTCTGAATGATCGTTAGTAGAATTTTGCTGGTGTGTGATATTAATGATATTGTCCAATAGTTTGCACATTCAGTTGGATCCCCTTTTTTGGGAATAGGCACAAATATGGATCTCTTCCAGTCAGTTCGCCAAGTGGCTGTTTTCCAAATCTGTTGGCATAAACATGTTAACACCTCCAGTGCTGCATCTGTTTGTTGAAACATCTCTATTGGTATCCTATCAATTCCTGGAGCCTTGTGTTTTGCCAGTTCTTTCAAGGCAGCCTCCACTTCGTCCTTCAACACCAGTGGTTCCTCTTCGTATGCAACCTCTTGGAATGGTAGGTCATCTACCAATTCTTTCTTGTATAATGACTCTGTGTATTCTTCCCATCTTCTTTTGATGTTTCCTGCATCATTTAATATTTTCCCTGTAGAATCTTTCACTACTGCCACTCGAGGTTTGAGTTTTTTCTTCACTTCCTTCAGCTTGAGAAACACAGAGCGTGTTCTTCCCTTTTGGTTTTCTGCCTCCAGCTCCTTGCACATGTCATTATAATATTTGTTTTTGTCTTCTCGAGCTGCCTTCTGAAATCTTCTGTTTAGTTCCTTAACTTCATCATGTCTTACTTTTGCTTTAGCTGCTCAACGTTCAAGGGCAAGGTCCAGTGTCTCTTTGGACATGTAATTTGGTCTTTTCTTTTTTTCTTGTCTTTTTAAGAACTCTTTGCTTCCTTCTTGAATGATATCTTTTATGTCATGCCACAACTCTTCAGGTCTCCTGTCATTTGTGTCTAATGCATTAAACCTATTTTTGAGGTGGTCTCTGAACTCAGGTGGGATATACTCAAGGTCATACCATGGCTCTCGTATACTTGTTCTAATTTTCTTCAGCTTCAGTTTGAACTTGCATATGAGAAGTTGATGGTCTGATCCACAGTCAGCACCTGGTCTTGTTTTGACATTTTGTACAG
>VMDO01024876.1:0-29054 GCA_007922755.1 Pedetes capensis | reverse complement strand
ATGCAAAGGTTGGAAACAAAGAAGAAGGCTCAGTAGTTGGAAAATATGGTCTTGGTGACAGAAATGAAGCTGGAGATCGCATGATAGAATTTTGTCAGACCAATGACCTTTTCATTGCAAATACATTTTTTCAACATCATAAACGGAGACTATACACATGGACTTCACCAGATGGAACATACAGGAATCAAATTGACTATGTATGTGGAAAGAGATGATGGAAAAGCTCTGTACAAAATGTCAAAACAAGACCAGGTGCTGACTGTGGATCAGACATCAACTTTTCATACGCAAGTTCAAACTGAAGTTGAAGAAAATTAGAACAAGTATACGAGAGCCATGGTATGACCTTGAGTATATCCCACCTGAGTTCAGAGACCACCTCAAGAACAGGTTTAATGCATTAGACACAAATGATAGGAGACCAGAAGAGTTGTGGCATGGCATAAAAGATATCATTCAAGAAGGAAGCAAAAAGTTCTTAAAAAGACAAGAAAAAAAGAAAAGACCAAATTACATGTCAAGAGAGACACTGGACCTTGCCCTTGAACGTTGAGCAGCAAAAGCAAAAGGAAGACATGATGAAGTTAAGGAACTAAACAGGAGATTTCAGAAGGCAGCTCAAGAAGACAAAAACAAATATTATAATGACATGTGCAAGGAACTGGAGGCAGAAAACCAAAAGGGAAGAACACGCTCTGTGTTTCTCAAGCTTAAGGAAGTGAAGAAAAAATTCAAGCCTCGAGTGGCAATGGTGACAGATTCTACAGGGAAAATATTAAATGATGCAGGAAACATCAAAAGAAGATGGGAAAAATACACAGAGTCATTATACAAGAAAGAATTGGTAGATGAACAACCATTCCAAGAGGTTGCATATGAAGAGGAACCCATGGTGTTGAAGGATGAAGTGGAAGCTGCCTTGAAAGAACTGGCAAAACACAACACTCCAGGAATTGATGGGATACCAATAGAGATGTTTCAACAAACAGATGCAGCACTGGAGGTGGTAACATGTTTATGCCAACAGATTTGGAAAACAGCTACTTGGCCAGCTGACTGGAAGAGATCCATATTTGTGCCTATTCCCAAAAAAGGGGATCCAACCGAATGTGCAAACTATCAGACAATATCATTAACATCACATACCAGCAAAATTCTACTAAAGATCATTCAGAAGTGACTGCAGCAGTATATAGACAGGGAATTACCGGAAAATCAAGCGGGATTCAGAAGAGGGCGGGGAACCAGGGACATCATTGCTGATGTCAGGTAGATATTAGCTGAAAGCAGAGAATATCAGAAAGATGTCTATCTATGTCTTATTGACTATGCAAAAGCATTTGATTTTGTGGATCATAACACATTATGGATAACACTTTGGAAAATGGGAATACCAGAACACTTAATTGTGCTCATGAGAAATCTGTACATGAACCAGGAAGGAGGCAGTTGTTCGAATAGAACAAGGAAACACTGAGTGGTTTAAAGTTGAGAAAGGTGTGTGTCAGGGCTGTATACTTTCACCCTATCTCTTTAATTTATACGCTGAGCAAATAATCCAAGAAGCTGGACTTTATGAAGAAGAACGCGGCATCAGGATTGGAGGAAGAATCATTAACAACCTGCGTTATGCAGATGACACAACTCTGCTTGCTGAAAGTGAAGAGCATTTAAAACATTTACTGATGAAGATCAAAGATCATGGCCTTCAACATGGGTTACGACTAAACATCAACAAAACAAAAATCCTTACGACTGGGTCAGCACGCAACTTCACAAGAAATGGAGAAAAGTTTGAGGTTGTCCAAGATTTTGCTTTGCTTGGCTCTATAATCAACACCCACGGAAGCAGCAGTCAAGAAATCAAAAGACGCATTGCTCTAGGAAAAGCTGTGGCAAAAGATCTCTTTACAGTATTGAAAAGCAAAGATGTCACACTGAAGACGAAGGTGCGTCTGACTCATGCCATGGTATTTGTTGTCACATATGGTTGTGAAAGCTGGACATTGAACAAGAGAGACAGAAAAAGAATTGATGCTTTTGAATTGTGGTGCTGGAGATGTCTATTGAATATACCATGGACTACCAAAAGAACCAACAAATCTGTCCTAGAAGAAGTGCAACCAGAGTGGTCCTTGGAAGCAAGAATGGCCAAACTGCGTCTTCCATATTTCGGACATGTAGTCAGGAGAGATCAATCCCTGGAGAAGGACATCATGTTTGGGAGAGTGGCAGGTCAACGCAAAAGAGGAAAACCCTCCACCAGATGGATTGACACAGTGTCTGCAACAATGGGCTTAAACATAAATAAGATGGTTTGCCTGGCACAGAATCGGCAAGTGTTTCCATCTGCTGTACATAGGGTCGCTATGAGTCGGACTCGACTCGACGGCACCTAACAACAACAACTACAGTATTTCAGATACCAGCAGAGCCACCTTGCATGGTTGGCAGGTTTCAGCTGAGCTTCCAGACTAAGAGAGACTAGGGAGAAGGACCCCGTAGCTTACTCCTGAAACAGTTAGCCATTGAAAAACCTGATGAATAGCAGAGAAGCACTGTCAAATATAGTGCCAGAAAATTAGCCCCCTAGGCTGGAAGGAATTCAAGAAACAACTTGAAAAGAATTGCCTCCTCCAAGTAGAGTCTACCTTAATGAGGGGAATGGAGTAAAGCCCCTGGGACATCCTTTTGCTCATCTGGCACAACTCAAAATGAGAAGTAACACAGTGCCCGCAACAATGGGCTCAAACATAAAAAGATCGTATGCATGGCACCATGTTGGGTAGCATTTCATTCTGAGATACTTAGGGTCGCTGTGAGTCAGATCCAACTTGTGGGCACCAAACAACAACCACAAGAACTACACTGGAGGGTGCTCCTGAGATTGCCTTACCTTACACACAGGGTGCTCCTTCGCAGTTCCATGGGCCTGCAGTCTGGAAACCCTCCCACGGCTCTGAGTTTTACACAGCTGCCGTCCTCTTGCGATCTATAAGATCGGTGATGTACATACACAGAGGCAAACTACCCTGGATGCACCAAGATTTGATAAAACCTGAGCATGTCAGTAGAGAAATAATGCACAGCAGCCGTTTGTTAATGACAGCCAGTGGCTCGCTGCTTGGAGGTGAGCTCCTTGGTGAAGGAGAGTCATTCTCCAGGCCTGGCTTCTGGCCCAGGCTCTTTCTCTGCCTCTCAAGGAAGCATATGGAATACCAGTGGGGAGAGCCACCATGTTATAGGGATAACCTTGAGACTGCTCTAATTTAGTTTTTAAGGAGCAAGCCATTAGGAGCCTAGTGCTTTATTATTAGTAACACATTATTGGGCTGTACCCCAGTGATTCAGGACTCCCAGGCTCAGAGCCTCTGACTTAGAGAATCAGATCTCAGGTCCTTTGCAGCATTCCTGAGCCTGCCTTCCTTTGGGTCTCACCTCCAAGCACCTTGGGTCTCACACTTTGCCCTCTGTGGCCTGCACACACCATGCTACTTCTTACCTTGTTCACACAGTTCCTATATCCAAAATTTCCTCCATGAAAAGGAAGGAAATATCACATATGTTGCCGTTATGGTAAAATCAGGATGTACACGTATAAATAGATATATTGGTCTTGTTAGGTGTCATTGAGTCAGGTCCAACTCATAGTTAAGTCCTACCCTACGTCCAACAGAACGAAACACTCCTTGACACTGTGCCATGCCCAGCACTATTGTTAGCACTTGTCTGCTATTCATAGGGTTTCCCATGGCTGATTGTTTCAGGAGTGGGCTGCCAGGTCCGTCTCCCATTTTTGTGGTGCTGGGGGTTGAACCCAGGGCCTCAGAGCACACAGAGCTGGCACTCTAGCAACTGAATTAAACCCCAACCCACAATAGACAGATGTACTCACAAAAAAGACATGTGAGTAGATGGAGGACCATTGGTGGGGAGAGAGACAGAGGAGGGGGTCATGAGAGGGAGAGGGAGAATGCACATGAGCAATGTACAATGAAATGCATGTATGGAAATGTCATGAGAGCCATTAAGTCGTGCACTAAAAATTAGCAATTAAAAATAATTTCCTCTACTCCCCATACCTACTTGGCTGACTTTTATTTTTCCATCACATCTAATAAGTTCAAGGCACTTTTTCCGGGAAGTCTTCCCTGACTCACCATGGACCACCTCTGCTGGGTCTCCTTTATGCTCCAGCGCCTCTTGCATAGCTCAGCTCCACAAGGGTGCCACGATGGTAGATTTATGAGTTGACCATCCCCAGTGGACTGGGACCTTTCTTTTAGGCAGAGGAGGGGAGGAGGGAGTCTTCCCGGCAGGGCAATCACAGTGCCTGGCATGTAGCAAGCATTCCATAGATGTTTACTGAATGAGGGAGGAAGGGAGCAGGTGAATCCGAGCTTGTGTAAGACGTTGGCTATTTAGGACTGACAGAATCAAAGGTTAACCTAATGACAGAACATCCCCATTTAATTTCTGACCCTTCGTTGCCTTAAAATATGGCTTGGATGAGAAATTATCAAGGAATGAGAGATTACAACAGCATGGAATTAGGGGGTGAGATCAGGGGAAAGAGAAAGAAAGGCATATGGATAGGGGCCCTGACACCACCCAAATGAGACCACTTCTCGCCCTTCCCAGGTATGACAGCTCAGCGGTGACCCTGGAGAAGGTTGGGGGCTGTGTGACGGCAGGCTTGAACCCTTCAGTTCTGGTACTGTTGGGAGTTGTGAGGGATCACAGGGGAGGGCCCAGTGTGGACTGCAAAGGAGGCTCCAGGGAGCCCTAGGCTGCTGCTGTTTTCCAACAGGCATTGAACTATTTTAATCCTTTTAACAACAGGTGCAGCCGTACCAGTGAGTATTGGCTTGATACCAGCCTGCTTGTGATTAAATCAGGTAATACTGTCTAACCCCTGTGTCTCTAAGGATACTGACTTGACGGCACCTACCAAGAACTAATAGTTTGACAGTTGTTTGCATTCTCAGTAACCTCTTTTATGTAATTGGAAGAAATTGTGATTCAGTCCTTAACCTGGTTTTTACAGGGCCTCCACCAAAGGTCTCAGACCCAGACATGCTCTGTTACCCATGGCTGAATCATTGAAATGGGCCAGCTGGGTGTGGAGGCTCACGTCTGTAACTCCAGCGAGTCAGGGGGCAGAGGTAGGAGGATCATGAGTTTGAGGCCAGAGGCAGCTTGTGTAACTTAGTGAGACCTTGTCTCAAAATCTAAAAAAAAGGGCTGGGGGTTGCAGCTCAGTGGTAGAGCTCTTGCAAAGCATGTGTGAAGCCTTGGGTTCAGCCACCCAGTACTGAAGAAAGAAGAAAGAAAGAAGGTAAGAAAGAAAAGAAAGAAGAAAAAGAAAGAAAGAAAGAGAGAAAGAAAGGAAGGAAGAAAGAAGGAAGGACAAAGGGAGGAATGGAGGAAGGAAAGAAGGAAAGAATGAATGGAAGGAAAGAAAAGAAAGAAAAGAAAGAAAGAAAGCGAGCGAGCAAGCGAGCACTGTACGATAGTCAAGAGCGCATAGCATAAGTGGACAGCCTGCCGAAGTTTCACAAGGAAACACATCTGTGAAGCCAGCATTTAGATCAAGACAAGAATATCATCTCTATCCAGAAGCCCCTTCTGCTCCCTTCCAGTCACAACCTACTCAGCTTCCCCAAGGTAAACCATTAACTTAACTTCCAGCATCATAGATTACTTTTGACATTTTTTCTTTCTTTCTTTTCTTTTTCTTTTTTTTTTTTTTTTGTACTAATCTATAAATGAACACATACAATATGTATTCTTTTTTTTATCTGGCATCTTTCACCAGTCACATTTGTGAGACTCACACTGTTCCATGTCATTAGAGATTGCTCATTCTCTTGGCTGAAATGTACTCCATTGTGTGATTATAATGAAATACTCATATCCACTGAGTTTTCTTTCTTCCTTTTCTTTTCTGTCTTTTTTTTTCTTTAATTCAGTGCTGAAGGTCAATCCCAGAACCTCACATTTGCTAGGCATGTGCTCAACCATTGACCTACACCCTATCCATTGAGTTTAAATTGAAACTATAGTGAAATGCCTGTATCTAGCCATCAGAATGGCTAATATTTTGATAGAAAGTACCAAATGTTGGTGAGGATGTGGAGCAATTGAAACTCTTAAAAAGTGAGAGAGGGATTATAGAATGGTACAATCACTTCGGAATACTTTTTGGCATTTCCTAATACTGAAAATATGGCTACTTTATGGTGCAGAAATTGTACTCCTAAGATACCCAACAGAAATACATCTAGATATTCACCAAAAAGACACAAAACTACAATGCACATTTTTCATAAGAGCTCAAAACTCGGTACTATCTAAAAGTCCATCAGCTGTGAATTCAAATCTGTATTTCTAACGAGCTTGCTTGTTGATTCATGCACACAAAATTTTGAGAATCTTTGCCTCCAGTAATTCTGAAGATCTACTTTGACAATAATCCTAAAAATTTCAACAGCTATCAAAATCCATAAGGTCAGTGTGTTTGAGTTAGTCAGAGGAAAAAAAAATGGTTTTGGCATTAAACTTACAGTAGGGCTTCATGTACAAGTTTATACTTAAGCACCATGTACATTTCCTACTACTTTGAAAGCTGAGCTGTACTGAAAAGAGCATTTCACAAAACATGTTAAAATTTTAATTGTGTTCTCACAGCCATGGACTTAGGGCAGCTGCTGCTATTGCTCAGTCACACTATCACTGTTGTGAATGAATATTTCATATACTGCTGTTTTCCCATGGAGTTCCTTTGATTAAATAAAGCCGGGATTTGTAAGCTCAGGAAATGACTGAAGAAAAAAAAAAAAGCCTCTCAATTCTTGGACACTTTGACAAGAAACAATCGAGCAAACTTCTACTCTGGAGTCCAGTGTGAGAGCGTACGTGCTGATGGCAGCTGCTGGATTTGGAATATTTAGCTACATAAAGGAGTACCCTTAAGATGAGCAGCCTTAAAACACAGATAGGCCACTGATCCCTTCTCAGGAGGTGCAAAAACACCCAGGGAGAAAACCACCTTAAGGAGAAGGAAAAAAAAAATAAATCCAGCCATTCTTGCTTCTCAGGATTTCCGCAGTCTAACACTGGGGTTTAGATCAGTTGGTGGAGTGCCTCCTAGCACTCTCTGAGGCTCTCAGTTCGATCCCCAGCACCACAAAAATGGGAGAAGGACGTGAAAATCCACTCCTGAAGCAATCCCAAAGCAATCAGCCATTGAAAACTATACGAGGGTCAGTATGAGTCGGACCTGACTTGACAGCACCTAACAGCAAAGATGTCCAATCAAACTCCAAATGCAAACTGTTTAGAATCACCAAATATATAGAACTAAAAGAGACCTTAAGAGGACAAAAAGGAAAGGAGATTCTCACACAGATATATGTGTGACCCAAACTATATATTGCCGTGACTAAAAAGTAATGCATGAAGCCAAGTTCTTAGGCACTCAACAAACTGACTGAATTTAGACTCTGGGTGAGACATATCAGCAATAGCAGCTCCAGAAAGAAAAACAGCAACAAACTTAAGTAAATTTCTCATCTCCTCATGTAAAAAGGATTCTGCCCTTCCTCTAAAACCAGAGCCTTCACATATAGTCCTTTGTTATTCAGAGAGTCCTCAATTTACAATGATTCAACTTGCAATTTGCCAAATGTACCATGGTGTGGAGGCAATGTGCATTCAGTAGAAACTGTGCTCAGATTTTGGAATTTTGATCTGTTCCCAGGCTGGTGATATGCAGAAAGATATTCTCTTTTGATGCTGAGCAGGGGTAGTGAGCCACAGCTCCCAGTGAGCCCTGCAATTATGATAGACAATCGGCACTGCACATTGAATGAACTATGTTGTTAAGCTATGGTGTTTGGTAGGTTGTTGTTGTTAGGTGCTGTGGAGTTAGGTCCAATTCATAGCAACCCTTATAGGGTTTTCTTTTTTCTTTTTCTTTTTCTTTTTTATTGGAAATTTTTAATATACAACTTAATGGGTTTCATTTTGACATGTACTTCATTGTGACATTTTCATATCTACATTTCATTGTATGTTGCTCACATAACTTCCCCCTTACCCTCTCCTGACCCTCCTCCTCTATCCCCACCCTCCCACCACTGATCTCCTTTCTACTTGTATGTCTTTTCCTCAGAGGGTTTTCAATGGCTGTTTGCTTCAGGATTGTTTTCAGGAGTGGATTGCCACATCCTTCTCCCACTTTTGTGGTGCTGGAGATTGAACCCAGGTTCTCAGGAAGTGTGGAGCAGTGCTCTACTAACTAAGCTAAACCCCAGCCCATTTGGTAGGTTTGTTGTTGTTAGGTGCTGTCAAGTTGTGTCTGACTCATAGCGACCCTTCTCGAGTTTTCAATGGCTGATTGCTTGGGGATTGTTTGGGAGTAGATTGCCATGCCCTTCTCCCATTTTTGCAATGCTGGGAATTGAACCCAGCACCTCAGAGACTGCAGAGCAGTGCTCTACCAACTGAGGTAAGTCCCAGCCCCCATTTGGTAGGTTAGGCGTATTAATTGTATTTTTCACTTAAACAGTATTTTCAACTTACTACTTCTGTTGGGACTTAAGTCAAGAATCATTTGTATTTATAGTAGGCTATTCAGAGGTATGCCCCATGTGTCTGTCAGCTTGTCATGCTGTGAGGACTTGCATGTTGCTGTGATGCTGAAAGTTTGCCACCAGTGTCTCAGATACTAGCAGGGCCACCCATGGTGGACAGGTTTCAGCTGAGCTTCCAGACTAAGACAGACCAGGGAGACTGACCCAGCAGCCCACTTCCAAAACTATTAGCCATTGAAAACCGTATCAATAGCAGAGAAGCACTATTAAATATAGTGCCAGAAAATGAGCCTCTCAGGTAGAAGGCATTCAAGAAAAAACTAGAGAAGAGTTACCTCCTCAAGGTAGAATCAATGTTAATGACGAGAATGGAGTAAAGCCTTTGGGACCTTTTATGCTGATGTGGCATGATTCAAAATAAGAAGAAATATAGTGGCTGCAACAATGGGCTCAAACATATAAAGATCATGTGCATGGCACAGTGTCGGGTAGCATTTCATTCTGTTGTACATGGGGTTGCTATGAGTCGAATCTGACTCAATGCCACTTACCAACAACAACATTCAGAGGTAACCTACCAAATTAAAGGTGAAGAGTCTCCCGGGAGGCACCAGTACCTTAAACCTAAGTTTCAGAAACACACAGTAGTGTACAGTTCAACTCTACACTTGAGGGGAAGCATGTGTCAGATGAAATGGAAGATGAAATTGAAAGGGCATCGTAACCGAGCCCTGGGACACAAACACCTTCTATGTGCAAGTGACTGGTGTGACCCACAGGGAGGAGGAGTACAGCAGGAAGCTTAAAGGCTAAAGGTAAAGGCAAACTCGCCCCTCCTCCCATCATTAATCTGCCCTGTTTTAAGGGAGGTGGCAAATACTTCAAATATCAAGAGGCTCAGTCACTTTTAAGAAGTAGCCCATCTGGGAATACACTTCTAATCCACCCTATATTCCAGAACCTCACTCAGCCCTTAAGATCTCACTCAACTTGGCTGGCAGTGAAGTCACGAGGAGCGGGTGGAGTGGGATGGGGGTGGGTTAATAGTGGCCTGTGCCCACTGATGGAAGTGCTGGGAAGCCTGGGCTCTGGAATGTCCTGTCTTGAGGACCTCTCCTTCCCCACCTGTGGCCAGATCAATGTCCTTCTTTGTTTTGGTAGTTGTTGCAGAAAAAAGAAGTTGACTCTTTAGGACAATGAAATTATTCCAAATATGGTGGTAGGTTTTTTGTTTGTTTGTTTGTTTTTAAGTTGGAAGCTAACCCAGCAGTTGGTTGGTCATTGAGACAACAGGTTTAACCTCATAATTTAGTTTACTTGGACATCACAGGGGTTTTTAATTAAAAATTGTCTCTAATAGTTTCATGCCTGCAGCCATACCAATGTGGCATCGCTAAACAGGGTCAGGCCTGGTTATCCACTCTCAAAAAACAATCAGCCATTGAAAACCCTATGAATAGCAGAGATGCACTAACAATACTGTTTTGCCTGTTGTACATAGGGTCACTATGAGTCAGACACTGACCTGATAGCACTTAACAACAACAACAGTTTAACAATGAATTCACCGTTGCTTTAAAATACATTCCTGCTCACAGACAGCAAAGACAAACTGAGGGCAGAGGCATTAGCCCACTTTGGCCAGCTGAGGCCTCCTTCTCAGGTCAAAAGTAGAGGCCAGCATAGTTGGGTTACCCCATGCTTCTGGTCTCTAATTAAGTCTGCCTGTAATTCTTAAACAGAGCTGAATCAGCTGCCAGCAGGGTGAAGCCACAAATTGGTACCAAGCTGACCTCATTCTACTGCCTGCATCCCATTGTAAAGGCTATCCTGATATTATCTTTGTCCAATCTCTGTCTCATCTTCCCTTTACAGGACAACCCAACAACCCAGTGGGTGAGCACCTTTCATTTCCAACAGATAGAGAAATTGTAAACTATCTGGATCAAGTCCTATCAAAGCCACCATGTTGTGGAGCTACCTGTACCAAGTGTTTGTGTGACATTGGAGACTGGGCAAAGGGACATGTGGGCCAAATGCATACAATATATGCTCCATGAAAGTTAAGTGCTTCTGTATCTTTTACTCAGTCTCCCCCTGGTCCCAGAACAGTGCCTGGCATATAATGTTGTTGTTGTTAGATGCCATCAAGTCAGATGCAATTCATAGCAACCCTCATAGGGTTTTCAATGGCTATTTTGGGATTGCTTCAGGAATGGATTACCACTTCCTACTCCCATTTTTGTGGTGCTAGGGATTGAACCCAGCTCCTCAGAAAGGGAGGCATATAATAGGAACTAGTAAGTATTTGATGGAGGTGGTGCTAACCCAGAGAAGATAGTAATACTATGGATCAGAAGAAATCAGGGATGGCAACATAGACCTGGCTCTTATGAGCTAGAAATAATAGAAGAGTATCTGACCTGATGGAATTCAACTCCCTTGCAGGCTTCTTAAAAGCCAGAACCTCAAGTTAAATCTTACCTTATTAGTGTTTCTTTCATTTATTAGGCAAACATTTATTGAACACCTACATTGTACCAAGTCCTGTTTAGGTTTTAGGCATACCACAATGAACCAGACAAAAATCCATGTCCTCATGAAGTTTCCTAGAATGGAGAGGTTGTTGTTGTTATTGTTAGGTGCTGTCAAATTGGGATAGTGACCCTATATACAACAGAATGAAACACTCCCTGACACTGTGCCATGCCAGGCATTATGTCAGTACTTCTCTGCTATTCATAGGGTTTTCAATGGCGGATTATTTCAGGAGTGGATTCCCAGGTCTTTCTTCCATTTTCGTGGCGCTGGAGATCAAAACCAAGGCCTCAGAGAGCACAGAGCATCACTCTGCCAACTGAGCTAAACCCCAGCCCTAGAATAGAAAGATAGGCAATATATATGCAGAATGTATATGCAGATATTTTGAAGAGTTTTAAGCACTCAGCAGAAAATACAATATTCATTAAGCTGGACAGATAGTGAGGGGGAGGAACAGCACTACCGCTCCGCTAGGAGAGTCTGAGGACTCTGAACTGAGCCCTGAATGCTGAGAAGAAAGCCACAAGTGGGCTTCTGGGAGAAGAACATAGCAGCAAGGGTGAAGGCCCAGAGAAAGGGGTGCAGGTGGCAGGTCGAGGGACAGAGAATGCAGGTAGAGATGCTGGCCGAGAGGAAAGGAGGAAGGCTGAGATGTGAGTCCATCTGGCTCACGTTCTACTTTAAGCGAGAGAAAAAACTTGACAGGAATTTCAGCAGGGGAGGAAATGGATATTTAATCATGTAAAAGATTTTCCCACCTGCCATGCAGAGAATGGCCCTGGGGAGAATCAGAGACACAGGTTAGGAGGACAGTTCACGGCTTGCTTAGGCAGCAGCAGCAGTGGAGATGTGGAGAAGCTTTGGAGACAGTGAGCAGCTGCCAGAGCTGCTGAGGGACTGCAGGTGAGGTGTGCAATAATGTGAGACACGAGGGCCGATGCCCAGGATGACAAGTAAGCAATTGAGTACATGGTGCTGCTATTTACTGATGTAGGGAAGGTTGAGAGGGGCAGACCCACGGAGCAGAAGCAGAATCAAGGGTCTCTTCTGCCATATTGAGTTGGAGGTTGACTGTTAAACATGCAAGATCTCATGATGTCAACCAATAGCTAGATACACACATCTGATGGTTTGAGAAGAAGTGGGGCTGGAGGTGGTGACTCTGGAGTGTTCAGTGTATCTATGGCATTTAAATCTCTGGATGAGACCATCAAAGAAGACCAACCTAGCACCACCAGACTCCTCCACAGGGCTAATCAGTTCCAGGGTTAATATATGGCTCCCCAGCATCCAGTTAGCTCATAACCTGCTTTCTTTCCCACCTATTCTTTCTCTCATTGATGGAATGTGAATTCATACAGGGAAATTATAGGAACAAATTGATCTGGTCCACATGAAACCTCAAGGATGATGAGAATTCCTTTTTAAGCTAAATAATCTAGAAGAAAAAGCTGCCAAATATAAAAGAAAAACACAAATAATGATTCTGCTATAGCTTGGTTTCAAGTCCATTTTCCTCAGGAAGCTAATGCCATCTGAAATTCTGGGGGTGGAGATAGGAAATAGCTTCCAAACATTCCTTTTTCATGACACCATTGATTTTACCGAAAGAATCAAAGGATTCTGGACAGCCGAGCTTAGGAGATAAGAAAAGGGGAAACCATTAACATTTAAGTAACATAAACACAGGACCTTTTAGTTGTTTACACTTTCAAAATATTCTATCCTGAAATTTATGATGCTTCATTCCAAATACATTTGTCATTTTAAATTCTCAGGTCACATTGTATTGGCTACAATAAACTTCAAAGGCACATGTAATTTTGAGGCGAAAACTGAAGCTCAAACCTCTACAACAAATAGATACCTTTTTCTATTTTGCCACTGGAAAACTATTCAGACTGCACATTATGTTTCATAACCCAAATTCCCCAGAGTCCTAACATAAAACCTAAGCCATATACATGACTCTGTTTTGAAGTGGTAGAATCTCAGAGTATAGCCAACCTTCACAAAACGAGTCAAGGAATTTCCCATGATGCCAAGAACTCCATTCTGAGTTTGTAGAGGAAGAGCAGAAGAAGAAGATGGAGATGAGGAAGGAGAAGGAAAAGGAGAAAGAGAAAGAGAAGGAAGAAAGAAGAAAGAAGAAGAAGAAGTAGAAGAAGAAGAGAAAGAAAGAAAGAAAGAAAGAAAGAAAGAAAGAAAGAAAGAAAAAAGATAGATGAAAGAAGGAAGGAAAGAAGTTAGTGAGGGAGAGAAGAATAAAGGGAAGGAGGAGGAAACAGCTTACTCCTACAGGTTAAAGGAATAGTTCAAATTTAATTCAAAGGCAAAGAAAGTATAAAGCTCCTCTTACCTTATACAACGAAATAGCAGAGTTCCTGATTCTTCCCATTAAGACCACTAGAATATGAAACTATGGGAGAAGGATCTGGCAGTCCACTCCCAAAACAATCCTGAAAACAATCAGCCATCAAAAATTCTATGAATAGGAGAGAAGCACAGACATAGTGCCTGGCATGGTATAGTGTTGGTAGTGTTTTGTTCTGTTGTACGTAGGGTCATTAAGAGTTTGACCCGACCCTGTGGCACCTAAAAACAACAACAACCATCCTCCATTTATATATTTCACATCATATTCTGGTCCAAAAACAGGGCTCTCAAGTAGAATGTTTTAAAAATTCCTCCCAATTTAAGTCTGTTCATCGATTGTTTGTATTAATTATTAATACACGGTCCCAGTACATCTCTTTTGCCATGCACCTGGGCAGTGCCCTCTCACTGTGTCCCACCCTCACACTGGCTTCAGCCTGGTGGGATGTTACCAGACATAAATTGAGCAGAGGCTTCTGAAAATGCTTCCACATTCCTACTTGCACTCACATGCCTCTGCCATTGCCAGGAGCCCATGCTCAGCCTGCCCTGCTGACCGGTCAAGCTGCAGAGCCCACTCACCACAGCCATTCCACCCAGGCCTTACCTAGATCAGCCAACAGCAAACCCATCCCCAGACATGTGGATGAGCCCCACTGAATCCAGCACAGCTGCCCAGCCAACTCACAGCTGCCTGCAGACCCCGGGCAAGTGCAGCCCAGAGCAGATTCATGAGCTGAACCAGGGTTCAGCCAACTATGGCCCATCAACCAAATCTGGCCCACTCCAATTTCACACGGCCCATAGGCCATTCAGCTTCATGACTAAAGATCAAAAGAATAATATTTTGTAACACATGAAAATTAAATAAAATTCAAATCTCAGTTGTCTATAAAGTTTTAATGGAACACAATCATGCTTCTTCATCTACATATTGCCTAGGGCTGCTTTTGTACTATAAGGGCAGAGCTTGGAGACTGTATGGTCTGAAAGCCTGCAGCCATACTATCCTGGCATATGATCTCATCATATTTTGGGAGCTAAACAGGGTCAGACCTGGTTAATTGTTGGATGAGAGACTGCCTGGGAATACCTAGTGCTATAGATTTGGGAGAAGGACCCAGCAGCCCACTCCTGAAACAATCAGCCATTGAAAACCCTATGGATAGCAGAGGAGCACTGACATAGTGCTGGGCATGACACAGTGTCTGGGAGTGTTTCTTTCTGTTATACATACGGTCACTATGAGTCGGACCCCAACTTGACAGCACCTAACAACAACCACAATGATCTGAAAAGCCTCAAAGATTGACTAACTGGCCCTTTACAGAAAATGACTGCCAATCTCTGAGCTAAATAAATATTGACTGCTATAAACCACTGACAATGGAAGTTTGTTACACAGCATCATTGTAGCAAAACATTGCTGACTCATCTTTTCATATGAATGCTACTCTCTTGCTCCATTTCCCCCATAGGAAGTGCTGGTGGAGCATGGGAGGCCTGGGGTTACAACAAAGCCAGCCCCATAAGCTCCAACCTTGACCTGGGTTGATAGGTGGGACCACAGCTCCAATGATGGATATCAGCGTATCAATGTCAGATCCATCAGTGGCTCCCCACATAGGAAGCAGACAAACCAGCCTCTCAACTGCAGTGACCAGTGGGGATGCAAAAGGCTCTTAACCTGTTGGCAGTGCTACCAAGCTTATGAGCCATCTGGGAGTCCATGCATCGCCAGATACAGATGCAGAAGCCAACTGGCCCAAGAAAACGGGTAGGGGAAGGGACTCTGAAAGATGAAAGGAAACTGAGCATTTACTGAGATTGCACTAGACTCAGTTTCATGGATGGATTAAAATTTAATTCCCACCCTGAAGTCCAGTGGTAGAAATTTGGTGGGAACATTGTATCAATTAATAAAAAAAATTAAGATACATTCCCTGCAGCCTTAGCTCTGTGGCATTGGATCCTGTTAGATCTCGGAAGCTAAGCAGGGTTGGGCCTGGTTAGTACTTGGATGGGAGACCTCCTGGGAACACCAGGTCCTGTAAGCTTGGGAGATAGACCTGACAACCCACTCCCAAAAAACAATCAGACATTGAAAACCCTGTGAACAGCAGAGAAGCACTGACAATAGTGTTTCTCCTGTTGTACACAGGGTCACTATGAGTCAGGTACTGACTCGACAGCACCTAACAATGACAACATATATACATTTTCTAAATACACTGTGAGTTTTATAAACCTGATATGAATTTTTATGGAAAGAATGAACAGATGAATGAATGAATAGGAAACTCCCCACCATGTATGGATCCCATCATTTTCTGGCACTTAAATCCAGCCCATGTATTAGTCCAGAAATGCCTTCCAACCTCAAGGAGCAAGCGGAAACTTGTTGGTCCAGCTCCATTCATTCAGCAATGCCTATAATACTCTCCCCTTTCCTCGGGTCCCTTGGCTCAGGAACCCAATAGGTGGCCTTAAAGCCTTGGATAAATTTACAAGAGACATTCTGGCATCCCGTAGGTGAGAGCAGCTTGGATCTTTCAGTAGACGTTGGCCTTAAATCTGTACTGAAAGTCTTCTGAGATTCCACCGAGGCCCTGTTCTCCCCACGAGGAGAGAAGCTCAGATTCCCACATCTGGAGTTTGACCTTTGTGCATGTTGTCATCTCACCCACCACAGGAAACCTTTCTGGGCTGGGTTGAAATATGTAACTGCTCCACAGTGGGCCTGGTAGCAATCCCACCCAGCTGCGTGGAACGGGAAGTGACCGGGCAATTAATATTCTGTTCAAGCGTCAGGGGGCCAGCCTGAAGCTGGCCATTTGTCAGGGCTGACTCATCGTTAAGACCGAACATGGTATTGTCTATTCACTAGTGCTGACTCACTTGTCAGCCCCACGCCATGTGCACCTAGCCAGGGCTGAAGGCTCTCCCATCTGCCTTTCTGGGGTGCTGCCCGCTGGCCCCAGCTATGTCAGTTTGCTCTCTGGAGAAGCTTCTATGATCAGCCATGGATGGTTTTCAAATGCAGAGGGATCACTTCCTAGAGAGGTGACCGGCCTCTTTCCTGCATCATTGTGTGTGAAAATAGGAGGAAAAGCAACATTCCGGCCGATGGAAAGAACCATGGTATCTCCAAGCTGGAAGGGAGGCTCAGCCGTCAAGCTGAGAGTACTTTCCTGTGAGAGAGTAGGGGGGTGGGTAAGCGCTTGAGTCAGGCAACCTAAATTCATGTCCCATCTCCGCCATTAGTCATAAAATTGTAAGTAGTAGGCTAATGTAGCTATTAAGTAACTGTAAGCAAATTGCTCAGGCTCTCTGAGCTTCGATTTCCTTATCTGTAAATGAGGAATAATTATAGTACCCACGTCACGGCACTATTGTGAGGAAAGGATGAAAAGGGATAGAGTATAAAAGATAATACGGCGCTTGGCCTGCAGTGCCTAATAAATAGTAGCTATTATTAAGGCTGATGAGGCATTCCTCAGAAACCTTTTTCCTGGAAACAGGATAGATACTCCATGTGCTTGGCATTAGATTAGTGAAGGATAAGTACTGTCATGGCAAGCTGGGGCGGGGAGGGCAGGAGAGGAATGGGTACCCAGGGGAAGGGGGGCTCCTGGAGATCTAGAGGAACTGTGCTTCTGGACCCCGCATGGGGGGGAACTCAGCTTTCTGCCCTGGTTTCAGGTATGCTAAAGACAGTTATTCATTTAAAAAAAAAAAGAAAAAAGGAAAAAAGGAAAGAAAACCCTCTGATTATAAGCCTTTAAAGACCCTGCTCAGATTTCCCTTTAAAGGCCTCATTTAAGTGTACACACAAGGCAACGCAGTCCGGTTTAAAAAAAAAAAAAAAAGCCTGGCCTGTAATGACATGCAGAACCTGATACTTACATGATACTCTTAAGTGCACTCTTTTTCAACCACTAATTCTTACTCCGCAGAAAGTGGTCCTTATGTCAAAGTCCTTAAGAGGTCCAACAGCTTGTATAACTAGCAAACCTCATGGTTAGTTAGCAGCATTCAGGTCTTGGATTCCCAGTGATAAACAAAAGAATTCCAAAGACCACAATCCATAAACTCTCCATAGAAACATATGGAACTGCTTAAGGAGGTTGGCTCAGGGCTGTTGTTTTGAAAACAAGTATCCTTAGCCAGAATCTCCACTGAGTGCTATTTATTGAATGGTTGGAGAAGAGCAAGACCCCGTGAATCCTGTAGGGCTGCTCTTCAGCAGATCCAAATATTTTGCAGATATTGCTCTAAGCCTCCCGAAACCCTAGAAGGGACACAAGTCTGTACATCTGTATTCATTCCACCCAAGGCATTGGAACCACTCATGCAGGAACCTACATTCCTTGAATACCCTTCTGCAAATCTCTGATTACACGATCGTATGCTTCTAGTTCTCTCATTTCTTGCTCTCAGAGCTTTCTGATTACAAACCTTTCCCACCAAGATCTCACTGACCACTCCATCACTTGCACTTCAAGAATAATTCATCCAAACTTCAATTATACAATGGATAAATCTAAGCCAGTCTTTACTACTGAAATGTTGGTTCTTTGAAAGCAGCAGTTTTTATTGACTTCTTCTCCAGGATTTGGCTTAGTAGGTACTCAGTAAGTTTTTTGTTATTGTATTAATAAAATCTGCTTGCAGCCGTACCACTGTGGTGTCCAATCCCATCAGATCTTGGAAGGTAAGCAGGGTCAGGGTTGGTTAGTACTTGGATGGGGGACAGCCTGAGAACACCAGGTGCTGTAGGCTTGGGAACCTAGCAACTCACTCCCAAAAATCAATCCACCATTGAAAACCCTATGAATAGCAGAGAAGCACTGACAATAGTGTTTCGTCTGTTGTACATAGGGTTGCTATGAGTGGAATACTGACTCAATGGCACCTAACAACAACAGCTAATTAATTAAAATTTTAAGTTAATGAGTGAATTGTTTAGATGCTGGCTACTTTGACTTTTTGAGTCAGTGGCACAGCCATGACTAGAAGTCAGTTATGACATGGTGACAGGCTACTTCACAAGTGGTAGGATTTGAATCTAAATATCCCTCAAAGGTCAGGTGTTTGAACATTTGGTCCCCAGCTGGTTGTGGGAGCAGTGGAACTTTGGGAGGCAGGACCTGAATTTGTGAATGCGGCTCCCTGGGGCTGGGCGTACAATTCCAGTCATGCGCTCTGCCTCCTGATCCACTAAGACATGAGATTCTTTGCTGCCTGCCCCACAGCCTGTCCTGCTACTATGGACTAAAACCCTCTAACCATGTTGTTCAGTGCCATCAAGCCACATCTGACTCATAGCAATCCTATGTACTGTAGGACGAAGGCTTCCCAGCACTGTATCATGCACATGATCTTTTTATGCTGTTGTTGCAGGCACTGTTTCTTATTTTGAGTCATGCCACATCAACAAAAGGAGGTCCCAGGGGCTTTACTCTGTTCCCATCATTAAAGTTGACTCTACTTGGAGGAGGCAACTTTTCCCCAGTCATTTCTGGAATGCCTTCCACCCTGGAAGACTCATTTTCCAGCACTATATTTGGTAGTGCTTCTCCGCTATTCACAGAGTTTTCAATGGCTAGTTGCTTCAAGAGTGGGCTGCCAGGTCCCTTTCCCTAGTTTGTCTTAGTCTGGAAGCTCAGCTGAAATCTGTCCCCCATGGGTGGCCCTGCTGGTATCTGAAATACCAGTGGCATAGCTTTCAGCATCACAGCCACACACAAGCCCCCATAGCATGACAAGCTGACAGACACATGGCAGTCTAACCATGAGCCCCTAATAAATCATTCCTCTAATAAGTTTGCGTCAGTCAATTTCTCTGCCACAGCAACACATGAGCTGACTAACACCCAAGAACTTCCAGTACACCCATGCTATCATTGTGCTTGTTCCATGATGGCAGATTATGTATGTGACCACCAAGAAGGAAATATTAGGTGGATATTGGATCCATTGGCCATCACACTCCAAAAATTGGACGTAGCCAGACTGCCTCACTTTTCAGTATGGGTTAGGGATCAAGAGAGAATTTCCTTGTACTTTGTTTTAGTCCCAGAACAATATAAATTGTTTATCTCCTTTTAAAACTAATAATGAGAGGCTTCTTCCTCATTAAAATGTTCCTCAAGATTTTCAATTTGGTGTAGATGCAAAATGAGCTTAATCTCACTATTAAAGCCTACAAATACTTGATTAAGTACAAATTTAAAATGTTTTACATATATATTTTAGTATGAGATAATTTGTTATAACCAAAGAAATCAAACCAAAGGCCACATGATTTACCCCACATTGATCTATTTATCACACACAATTTTTACTTTAAACATTTTCTATTTTTTAGTTTTTGAGACAGAGTCTTGCTGTGTAGCCAGCCCTAGTCTGGCCTGGAACTCACTATGTAGACCAGGCTGGCTTCAAACTCATATCAGTCCTCCTGCCTCAGCCTCCCAAGTGCTGGAATTCTAGGCGTGTGCCATCATACACAGCTTTGTTTTAAACAACTTTTAACTAGTGCATAGAAACATAAAAATTATACATATTAATAAAGTACCATGGGATGTTTCACAGCTAAGCTTTTAAGAAAGAAATGCTCAGTCACCAGAAACAAAGAGACAATTGAACACAGAACAAGGTTTCAAAGTGTCAGCTCCTGATGCAACTGCAGTATGGCGGTGGAGAATTGATTATGGAGTCTACTTATCTAAAGGCTTGGGATTTTATATTCATGTCTGGGCATGAGGTAAGCACTGAGCCAAGTGAGGAGGGTAATGGAACTGAGAACCTTGTATAGAAGCTAAGGCCTGGCCCCCTACGCTGAAGGAGTAGTCTAGGTGAAAACTGATGCATTCACATAGGGAGCCAGCAAGGAAATTAAGAATTTAAATGGGTGGGTTAAGTGGTAGATGAGCTAAAGCAAGCGAATTCATAACCTAGAAAGCAGATTTTTCAGAAATTATCCAAAAGGCACAGAGATATACCACACAACTTCAAAGACAAACATCTCAAAGTAGTGTAAAAAAAAAAAGTCATTAACTTGGAATTCTATATGTAGCATATTAGTTTTCTAGCGCTCCCATACCCAAATATCACAAATTGAGTGACTTAAACACCAGAAATTTATTTCTTACATTTCTAGGGGTGGGAAGTCACAGATCAAAGTGTAAGAGAGTTGAAGTCTCTTTTTGCTTGCAGACAGTGGTCTTCTCAAGTTCAAGGCCAAAGGCAGCCTGTGTAATTTAGTGAGATCCTGTCTCAAAATTAAAAAAAAAAATAAAAAAATAAAAATGGGCCAGGAGTGCAGCCCAGCCCAGTGGTAGAAAACTTGCAAAGTATGTGTGAGGCCCTGGGTTCAACCCTCAAGTACTAAAATAAATGAATAAATAAATAAATGAAGGCCCTCTCTCCCAGTATAATCATGTTGTGTGTTTAATATATGTATTCTGGAGGACACACAATTCAGTCCATTGCACAAACTAAACTCCCATTTGAAGATGATGGTAAAAAATATATTTCTTCTTAAAAGACTAAGAATGTTTACTGCTCATAGATAATGATAAAATCAGCCCTTCCAAAATTGACTAAATTTTTTGCTATCATTTCTGAAAGTTAAAATTGAACTGAAATAGTCTCCTAATGATGTTCTAATGTTTTAAACAATCATCCTGACCTCTCCACAGACCTTCAATGTCATATTCACCTACTTTTTCAGAATACAAGAATCTCCTCCTTTTAAAATGCACGCTTGAATTTCTATGTGTATGTATATTTCAATTCTTTTTAGTCTTCTTGTTTTGATATTTTTGACTCTCATTTGAAGTTGGTTGACTTGCAAGACCCTCTGTTCCCTGTGGATCCCAAAGAAGTTCCTGGAAGGGACAGATGCGTGAGTAGGGTTAGGGAGTAACCTTGCATTCATATATAAAAGAAAATGTATACCATTAATTAAATAATAAAAATAATAAAGAAGTGACATGGAGTAGGTAGTCCTGGCCTCTGCCTGTGTGTCTTTTCATTTCTTCCTGCATACAGATCTTAAATAAATGACAAAACGCTACACATATAATTCTTGACTTAAAAATGGAATTACAATCCCATAAACACATAGTAAATTAAAAATGTCATAAATCAAAAATGCACTCAATACACCTAATGTACCAAACATGATAGCTTAGCAGCACTGTAACAATGCTGTGGAGTACCCTTGTTACCCTTGCCAACGCGTGGCTCACTGCGGCTGCCCATCACCTTGAAAGACCATTATATTGCACATTGCTAGCTAGGGAAAAGATCAAAATTTGAAATATGAAATACAATTTCTACTGACTGCATATGTCTTTCGCACCATTGTGAAGCTGAAAAAAATCTTAAGTTGAATCATCACAAGTAAAGGACTGTCTGTATTTCGAAATTCTGAATGAGTAAGTTTTCTAAACCATAGACCATCACTGGAAGAAAGTGTAAACTGACTATATTGCACAAAGAAGGAAATTTCAACCTAAAGTAAAGAAATAGAATGCAAAAGACAAGGGATACCAAAGCAATTAGGAAACGGGTAAATTTAAACCAGCATCAAAAATCTAAAATAAGTAATAATAACTATATTGGTAATATGATCACTCAGCGTCCTGTAATAGAAACCATCCTAAGTCTTTCTGTCAGAGGGAATTCAATTGCTTACATGAGTCACCAAAGCACGAAGAAGTCAAATATGGAAAAGAGAGACAACACAGACATTAAAAATATCAGACAGCACCATGGTCCCTGGGCTGGAGGGGCAGGGCTCAAAGCCAGGCAGGTGGGCAGGGATGAACACCATGGAGTGAGGGACACCACAGGACAGCTGCAGGCAGGAGAGTCAGCCACCACAGGAGATGCTGCAACCTTCCCCAGTGTCTTACACTAACAAAATCTACCTGGACAAAAGGTACTTGTAGTTGCCTATAACACAGAGTAGAATAAGACAAGCAGAGGAGCACAGGGAATAGATCTGGAAGCTAAAAGCAGCATATTAGCACAATAATAATGACCAATCACTGTTAGGTGGTGTCAAGTCAGGTCTGACTCGCAGCAACCCTATGTACAACAGAGCAAAACACTACATGACACTGTGCGGGGTGCGTGATCTTTTTATATTTGAGCCCATTGTTGCAAACACTGCGTTTCTTCTCATTTTGAGTTGTGCCACATCAGCAAAAGAAGGTCCTGGGGCTTTATTCCATTCCCATCATTATGGACAACTCTATTTTGAGGAGGAAACTCTTCCCCAGTCATTTCTTGAGTGGCTTCTAGCCTGGGGGACTCATTTTCAGGCACTATATTTGACAGTGGGCTGGGATTCAGCTCAGTTGATAGAGTGCCTCTCTGCAGTCTCTGATGTCCCGAGTTTGATTCCCAACACCATAAAAATGGGAGAAGGACGTGGCAACCCACTCCCGAGGCAATCCCGAAACAATCTGCCATTGAAAACCCTATGAGGGTTCCAACTCAACGGCACCTAACAACAACAACAACAACATATTTGACAGTGCTTCTCTGCTATCCATAGGGTTTTCAGTGGCTAGTTGTCTCTGGAGTGGGCTGCTGGGTCCTTCTCCCTAGTCTGTCTTAGTCTGGCAGCTCAGCCAAAACCTGTCCACCATGGGTGGCCCTGCTGGTATCTGAAATAACAGTGGCACAGCTTTCAGCATCCCAGCAACATGCAACCCCCACCCCCCACCCCCAGCACAGCAAGCTGACACACATGAGGGAGAATAATGACCGAAGGATAGGATTAAGTAGGAAATAAAAGTTATAAAATGGAAAGCAGTGATCAAGCAAATAAAAAAATCTGTAGGAATTGAGAAAATTTGAGCCAAACAATTAGGAAGCCTGACTGGAGCCAGAGCTGCTCACCGTCATGTCAGGCCGTGCGGATCGCCAAGAATCAGTTACAGATGTGCTGTGAGATACTGATCCCCTTGGCCTCAGGACAGTCTGGCAGGGCCGAGCTGCCCGCAGCTCCCAGACTATTAGAAGCTTCAGAGGAGGCTCCTCGGCAGGGCTGCAGCAGGCCAGGATCTGCAAAGGAGCTCCACAGTCCAGGGAGATGCTGAGCACAGCAGACTGGGGCACGCTTTGCTTGGCCATGTGCACATTTCCTGAGCGAGATGCTCTGGCACTGGAAGATGGGCTTCAGCAGAGCAGCAAGGCGAACCCCTGCCTTCCAGGAGAGCTGGCGGGTGTTGGTGCTTCAGGCCTAGGGAGCAAGGAATGCAGCCCAAACTTCAGTCATGGGGTGGAAAAGGGGACTCTGATAAGTGCTATTCCAGCCTGTTATTAAGTGCCACTGAGTCAGGTCCCACTCACAGCAACCCCATGCACAACAGAATGAAACACTCCCGACACTGTGCCATGCCCAGCACTACATCAGTGCTTCTCTGCTATTCATAGGATTTTCAATGGCTGATTGTTTTTGAGAATGGGTTGCCAAATTCTCCCATTTTGGGGGTACTGGAGATGGAATCCAGGGCCTCAGACGGTGCAGAGCAGCACTGTAATACTGAGTGAAACCCCAGCCCCACTATTCCAGGCCAGCGGCCCCAGATATCTGTATAAGTGGTTCTCAGCTTAGGAGTTTATGATTTTTTTTTCAGTGTAATGATGATGCAAAAGCAATATACATTCAGTAGAAATCATACTTTATATTTCCAATTTTGACCTGTGCCTGGCTTAGAGATACATTGTATCTTACAGATACATTGTGGGGATGCAGCTCAGGGGTCAATCCTACAACCTTGAGGGGAAAAAACTGATACTCTATACTGTACCGTGTGGCTCAGCTATGACATTTGGGGGGGGTTAGGGGTACTAAATACACTTTCAATTTAAGAAAGTTTCAGCTTATGAGCAGGGCATGGTGATGCCTGCCCATAATCCCAGTACTTGGGAGACTGAGGCAAGACAATCGACTCAAGTTCAAGACCAGCCTGGTCTACATAGTGTGTTCCAGGCTAGCCTGGCCTACACAGTGAGAACTTGTCTCAAAAACCCAATAAAACAAAAAACAAAATACATATAAACAAAAGATAGTTTCACCTTACGATGATGGATTTGGCAGGACATAACTCTGTTGTAAATGGAGGAGTACCTTTTTATTGAATAATGTTCTGGCCGTCTGCTGCTCTGTAACCAGCTACCTCAAGCATGATGCTTCAGACAACAACCGTTTCATCATGCCTCATTAGCTTGCAGGTCAAGACATTAGGCAAGATGTGGCTGGGTAGTTCTTTAGTTCCACGTAAGGTAAATTGGGGTGATTTGTTAGTATTCAGCTGGTGGGTGGTCTGGTCCAGTATGGACGGTCCAAGACAGCTTTACTTTCACAACTGCTGTCTTGGCAGGAGGACTGGATGCCCAGAGTAACTGAGGCCCCTCTATCTGTCCACATCATGCCAGGTCTTCTCATGGTCTTTCTAGCCAGGTGGTCAGGTTTCTTACATTATAGTTCATGCGCCAAGAGGCCAACACAGAAGCTGTCCCTTCTAAGCCTGGAAATGGCACAGCATCACGTGTTCAATGGGTCAAAGCAGTCATAGACCAGCCTAGATGCCAAGAAAGGGTGAGGGGAACCCCAAGAGGCAAGTCACTGTTCTAACAGTACATTTGCAGAGTAAGATTTCATGAGAACTTTTAAAACTTGGTGTGTAAAATACCATTCAGAATTGAAATCTATGTGCCCATTGTATAAGTCAAGTTCCATCAGAGAAGCAGAGTCACTGAGAGATGAGATCGGTAGAGAGACAGACAGACAGGCAGATGGCAGGGACTTGACACTGAGTATTTTTGGGAATGAGTTCATCAATCTCTGGCTATTATTTTTGTGCCTAATATGGATTTGAAGTCCAAGAGCAGACAAGATGTAAATAAATTGGAGAGAACAAGGTCAAACTGGAATCCACAATGATGGCCTGAGACCAATGGCAGGGCTCGCTGTCCCCAACCTTGATAAAGTGAGTGTCCTGCAGGGGATGCTGATACTCTCTGTCACAGAGGTCAATGCACACCTGGACCAGAAATTGGAGAAACTAAAGGGAGATCCAGGGGAAGGTAGAGCAGTTTCAGATCCACATGCTACCCTAAGCAGATAAGATGGGCCAACAAAAAAATTGACATGTGTGAGCTTTACAAAGCACCTGATACAACCTTCGCAGAATACAAAGCAGTGTGGCTTCTGCTCCACTGCCATTTTCCAGATCTTTGCAAAAGTGCCTCCTCTAGCCCACCCTAGCTGGAAACACACAGAGAAGGGATTCATGGGAAACACAGCTGACACATTACAGAATTTTTTGTGTGTGTGTGGTGCTGGGGTTTGAACCTGAACCTCACACATGCTAGGCAAGTGGTCTATCATTAAGTTTCCCCAGCCCAGATTTCAACATTGTATTTTACAATGAAATAAAGAGCTTTTGATGCTTTATGATTTTTTACCACTCATTTTGGCATAGCTTTATTATTTATGGCTTTTTTTACTATCGAGAATTTGGAGAGATTAACAGAGATCATTATTTAAAAGTCAGAATTGATGTATAGTCACTTCAAACATAAAATTTGGTGTGTTTCTGTTCATAGAAGCAAATTCAAGTTTCTCGTGTAAAAAAATGTGTTCCAGTAGATGCCTGAAAATAGTACCAAACCCTAAATATACTGTTTCTCCTAAATATATCTATGATGAAGTTTAATTTATGAATTAGGCACCATAAGAGATTAACAATAACGTCATAGATTTTAGTAGCCTCAGTATATGATTATTATTCTTGTTACTTTAAATCTTTTTCACTTAAAGGAAGCACCATATTGCTCTTTTTCAGCATATCTGAATTGCCAGTGTCACTATGCATACACTTTGGGGCCACTGTTAAGTAAAATAAGGGATTCTTGCACGTGAGCACTGTGACCTGATGACTGAGAGGCTGCTCAGTGACTACGATGGCCAGCATGCTGCATGGAGATGCTGGGCAAATGGACAATTCTCCTCCCAGTCAGGTTGGAGCAGGATAGTGTGAGATGTCATCCTGCTATTCAGAATGGCATGCAACTTAAAACTTAACGAATTGTTTATTTCTGCAATTTTTTGTTTAATGTTTTCAAACTGTGGTTGACTACAGTTAAATGAAACCACAGAAAATGAAACCTTAGAAGATGAGGGACTACTACTGTTCATGACTTACCTAATATCTTGTATTTTTTTCTTAGAATTATAAAATATAATGCATAATAAATATTTTTTAAACCTTATAAAATATTTTCAAATCAACTCCAGCTTATGCCACTGTGCTGGACAAATGTCAGAATTTTCTATTTGTGCCATGGCATGAAAAAGATTAAAACCATTAGGGTAAACTGGCATATGTAGATTTCCTTATCCAATAAAAACAAACAAAAAATACACATTCTGTTTAAGTTCACATCATATATTTGCAGAAACTGATGACAGTTTAGGCCACAAAGCACACTTCAACACAGCATATAACTAATGTCATGAAGACCAAGTGCATTGACCACAATGCAATTAAATTATAAATCAATACTTATTATTAAAAAAAATCCATATATTTGGGGCATTAAAGCATGCTTTTTCTCTAAGCAATAGCTTAATCAAATTCTAATTTCAATCCAGAAGAAAACATCTGAATATATTGATAATAAGAATTTTCTGAATATGATTTTAAGTGATAATGAATCAAAGAAAAAATAAGTAATAATAGGAATTTAAAAATGCTTAGTCCTGAGTTACAATTAATATTCTGTTTATAAAAATGTCTGAGGTACAGCTAAAGCTACATTATAGAGAAATTAATTGCTTTAATTACATGTGTTTGGCATAAACATTTCAGAACGAATGAGCTATATATACAATCTGAGAAATTAGGGAAAAGAAACAGCTCAGCAAAGATAAATAAGCCCAGCCATGGTGGTGCATGTCTGCAATCCCAGCACTTGGGAGGCTGAGGCAGGAGGATTATGAGTTCAGGGTTGGCTATGATACATAGCAAGATCCTGTTTTTAAAAAAAAGGAAAAAAAGGAAAGAAAAATTTAAAAAAGGAAAGAAAATTAAAAAACTAATGAACCCAAAACAGTGAAATAATGAATCACAAACGCAAAGCTGTTTCTTTTAAAATAGACAAACTTGCAGCAGTATTTCCAGTAAAAGACAGAATAAGAATAAAAGATTGCGAAAAAAGAAGACATAGTTGAGCTGGGTGTGGTGATGCACACCTGTAATCATAGCGACTCAGGAAGCAAAGGCAGGAGGATCGCAAGTTCGAGACCAGAGGCAGTCTGCGTAATTTAGTGAGACCCTGTCTCAGAAAGTAAAAAAATAGGCTGGAGGTGCAGCTCAGTAGTACAGCACTTTCAAAGCATGCAAGCGTGAGGCCCTGGGTTCAACCTCCAGTACCAAAAAAAAAAAAAACATAGTTATAAATATGATTGATATTTAATAATCATAAAGAATGTGTCAAACAACCACACATAAAATGAATTAGAAAATATGTGAAATGGGTCATTTTCTTTAAACAAATATAAAACTAAAACTGTAAAGGATGTAGAAAATCCAAATAAACCACTGGGCTACTAGAGAAATTGAATCAGTAATTAAAATCTATCCATTAAAAAATACCAGCCCCAGTTTTTTAAAAGAATTCTCTTACACCTTCAACAAATAGATAATTTCAGTCTTCCAGAGAATGGAAAAAGGGAAAGTACCTACACACAAACATTTATTTCATTGTTGTTGTTAGGTGCCGTCGAGTCAGTATCTGACTCATAGCAACCCTCATAGGGTTTTCAATGGCTGACTGTTTCGGGATTGCCTTGGGAGTGGATTGCCAGGCCCTTCTCCCATTTTTGCGGTGCTGGGAAACAAACTCGGGACCTCAGAGACTGCAGCGCAGTGTTCTACCAACTGAGCTAAATCCCAGCCCATTACCTTGATCCCAAAAAACAGACACAAAATAGAAAAGTGATTAGTCTTGAATAGAGACAAATTTTTAAAATAAAATATTAGCAAATAAATGTCAATAATGTATTCTAGCCTGCAGCTATAGCCCTGTGGCATCCGATCCCATCAGATCTCAGAAGCTGAGCAGGGTCAGGCTTGGTTAGCCCTTGGATGGGAGACCACCTGGGAACACCAGATGCTGTAGGCTTGGGAGACAGACCGAGAAAACCACTCCCAAAAATCATTCCACCATTGAAAACCCTATGAACGGCAGAGAAGCACTGACAATAGTGTTTCACCTGTTGTATATAGGGTTACTATGACTGGGATGCCTGCAGCTGTAGCCCTGTGGCATCCAATCCCGTCAGATCTCGGAAGCTAAGCAGGGTCGGGCCTGGTTAGTACCTGGATGGGAGACCGCCTGGGAACACCAGAAGCTGTAGGCTTGGGAGAAGGACCTGGCAACCCCCTCCCAAAAATCAATCTGCCATTGAAAACCCTATGCACAGCAGAGAAGCACTGACAATAG